>BQNB010011223.1:0-81974 GCA_026074375.1 Tanacetum coccineum
CACATATTGCAAACATGATATCAGGCCTAGAGGCAGTTAAATACATGCGAGAACCTATCATGGATCTGTATAAGTATACATCCACATCAACAGCTTCCTCATCTTTTGTCAATGCCACATTGGTCTCCATGGGGGTTATTGCACTTTTCACATTTACAAGATCAAATTTCTTGAGTATCTCAGCTACATACTTGTCCTAAGATATGAAGATTCCTGCCTTGTTTTGTTTGACTTGTAATCCTAAGAAAAATGTGAGTTCACCCATAGAACTCATCTGAAACCTGCTTTTCATCAAGGCTTCAAACTCATCACACCAAGACTTTTTGGTAGATCCAAAAATGATATCATCAATATACACTTAAACCAGCATGATATCCTTCTTGTCCTTTTTAATAAATAAAGTCTTGTCAATATGTACCACTTTGTATCCATGCTTCTCTAGAAATGTTGATAGATAGCATACTTCTGCTATAGGAGCTTGATGCGACTCCATCCAAAGCTTTTGGACCACCTTTATCAAAAACCTCTCTTAGGAGCTGATCTGGATCAACAAAAACCAGGAGTTGTGTAGACATAAATCCTCTTCATCTATCGTGCCATACAGAAAGGCACTTTTTACCATCATTTGGTATCTCTTTGAACCACATAATGAGGCTAAGGCTTAAACTAAACCTGATAGCATTCTACTTCTTCGACACATGAGTTATAAAAACCTCATCATAGTCAATACCTTCTTCCTGGCGTTGTAACCTTGGGCAACCAATCTTGCCTTATTTATGAAAAAACCATCCTCTTTCATCTCTTTTATTTCTGTAGACCCATTTAGTACCAATCACCTTCATTCCATGAGGTAGATCTACAAGAACCCATACTTGTTACAGCTTAAACTGTAACAACTCCTCTTGTATGGCTTGAACCCAACTTTCATCTTATAGAGCTTTAGAAATCTTTTTAGGTTCCTATCTGAGATAGGAAATCAGCAAATAATAACAATGTTGATGATCTTTGTGATTGTTTCTTTGCTGCTTTTTGGAATAAAGTGAAAGTGCATGAGCTCAGATTTTTGTTGCACCTTTGTAATCTAGTTTGCACAGCTGACTTAGGATCACCAAAGATTTGACTTTTTGGGTGAATATTGTGAATCCTAAGTGTAGGAGTAGGATTAACTTCAATTTCTGTGGGTAGGCTGTTGAAATCAATTATCACGCCCTCTTCATCATAAGATGCCTCATCAAAAATTCATGTCTCTGACTTGTGAAAGATTTTAAGCTCTAGCATATGTGAATCATCAGGATTAAAACTACCAGTATATGTTCTCACTACCAGTATTAACTGAAGGAGTACTGGTAGTGGTGTTTTCAGATACTTTTTCTAAATGCATTTTGATGCAATTTTTCTACTCTACTTCTAAAAGCTAGAAATCTTAGAATTATCTTCTGAAGTGTTAGTAGAAGAAGCCTTCTTCTCTTGTTGAAGTTCTGTCAATATCTCTTCTTTCTTTGAATTTGTGGAAGATTTCCTTAATTCAGCTTTTTCTTTAGTATTCCTCATAGTTGAAGGCACAACAATAAGAATCTACATCCCACATTTTTCCTCTGAGGCATTTAGAACTTCGGAGTTTGTAAAGTACCTGCACTGTTAGTTACTTCTGAAGCACCTGCATGTGGGTTAGCTTGATTCTCCAAAGATACAGGAATATAGTTCATAAGGAAGTCAGTAGCTAATTAATATCAAACCATCCATCATATACCCTACTCCTACGAAATTGGGTTTATCTTCAAGAAAATTAACATGCAGATTTACTTCTACTCTTTTGGTTACTAAATTATAAACCCTATAGGCTTTGCTATTTAGAGAGTAACCAACTAAGAATCCCTCATCAGATTTTCCATCAAACTTGCCAAGTACACTAAGAGTATCTAAAATTGTAACATGACACCCAAAAGGTCTTATGTAGCTGATAATTGGTTTGTGGCCAAACAAAAGCTCCATACAGAGTTTTGTTTGAGGTTTTAGTCACTCTTACCCTATTAAATATATATGATGCGAGTTACTAACTGCTTCTGCCAATAAGTAGTTGGTAAGAGTGAGTTTTGCTCGCATAGTTTAGTAGCCTCAATTAAGGTCAGTGTTCATTTCTTTCAGCAACTCCATTCTGTGTGGAGGTTCATGGCATTGATACACTCTTGTTTTATTCCTTTTACCACAAATTCAAGCATATCTCTATTCTTAAAATTCAGGGCCATTATCTGATCTTTTGATTTTAACACTATGACCTAAGTGGTTTTCAATCTTGCTCTAATGAAGTTCTGAAGAATGCACTAGTTTCCTTCCTTAGAGGCCAAAAGAATACCAACTAAATCTGGTACACATCATCAAGTAATTACAGGCAATAACTTGCATGATTAATGCTTTTTACAGAAGTAGGACCAATAAAAGATCCTTATGCACAGGTGTGTAGTGGCTCAGTGATTAATCTTTCTAATTTGGATTTGCAGGAGGCCCTGTATTGTTTACCTTTATGGCAGGCAACACATGTATGGTCATTTTTGAAAACCTTGGAAGGTAGACCTCCTTTTAAATGTTTCTTTCACAAGTTTGTTTAGGTTTTAAATTTGCATATGACCTAACCTTCTGTGCTGCAATTAAGTTCATCAGATGAGTGTGTATTGGCTCTGTGATTAAGCTTTCTAATTTGGATTTGCTGGAGGCCCTGTATTGTTTTACTTTATGGCAGGCATCAACAATTGTTTGTTGGTCATTTTTGAAAACCTTGGAAGGTAGACCTCTTACAATGTTTCCATTCACAAGTTTGTTTAGGTTTTTAAAATTGATATGACCTAACCTTCTGTGCTGCAATTTAGATTCATCAGATGTGGCTTTAGCAGTCTAAACAGCAAAACTTTTGCAGGAGTAGGTGGCTTCATATCAAAAATGTACAATTGTGATGTTTAGGGACTTTAGATGTATCTTATTTCATCAGGCATTTTAAGTAAGAAGATTTCAACAAGACATTTAGTTCAGTAAAAGAACATTGTGTTGCTTATCACATATTGTGATATTGAGATGGAGGAAAAGGTTAAAATTGCCCCTAGTTCTTTTCCACAATAGACAACACTATACAAATCTAAATATTACCAACTCTTTATTTTTCCTTTAAAGTTTGGTAGCCTTTGCTACCTCCAATGTAACATATTCCCTATTGAATTATTCAAATCCTCCAGTTGATCTTGTTCCTGTCTTGTGGCCTGAGCATACACTATTCAAATATACCTCTATCTATCATGTTCTTAAGTGGATGATCCTACACATAAAAAGGAGAAAATCAGTTTCTCTTAGGGACCCAGGCCTTTTTAGGCTTGGGTCTGCCTTGTGGACCTTTAGCATTCACAGTTCTAATAAAAGTTAGTCTACTGTCACAATTGGAGTTTGAGTTCCTCCAATTATAACCTGCTGAGGTCTTAACAGCAGATCCCCAATTTCCCTTTACAGCATGAGAATAAGTCATTCTTGCTGTATTTCTAACAATGGGTCTACTCATAGGTGAATGAGATTTAGAAAAATGCCTTCTTTGATTAAATTGATTCACCTGAGGTCTTTTAGGACTAAAGTTGTTTGAGGTCTTAGTAGGTTCTGGCTGACTAGATCTGACAGTATTAACATTAGAACTACCAGTATTAACTCTAGGTCTAACAGGATTAACATTTTTCCTTCTAGTATTAATATTAGGCCTAACAGAATTAATGTTTGGCCTACCAGCATTAAGTTGTACTGATCTAGGAACAAATTTATTAGAATGATTAACCCTGTTTGCATTTGTCCATACTGGTTTTGCCACCCTATTACCAGTATTAAAAACACTTTGTTTCTTAACCTCAGCCTCTCTTGCCATTTTTTGTTCTTAACTATTCAACATTCTTTAATCGCAAATGACTTAGACTGGCACAAACAAAACATTTCTTCTTTGTGAAAGAGTAACCTTCCCCTAGTTCTCTTTCCATCATAGCATTCTAATTCTTCCTATTAACATTAGGTGTTGCTTGATCTTTGATTGGTTGTCTAGGAGTTTTTATGTGTGAAACACAACTAGGTTCAACTTCTTTTGATTTTGGATCAGACACACCTTTTTCATTTGATGTTATAGGTGTAGACACATACACTTCTGGAGGTACACTTAAATTCTTAGATTCAGGTTCAACAAAATATTCAAAGGAAGTTCCAATAGATCCTGCACTGTCATTAGATTGACAGGTAGAATATTCACTAGATCTATCATCTAATACATTGGGTTTAGGCTCTTGAGGTCCCTTTTTACCATAAACATATAAAGACTCATCAATTTCTTCTTATGGTGTAGGAGTATAATCCCCACTTAAGGGATGTGGAACACCTTTAAAATCATTAGTCTTTGTAAATCTACTGTACAAAGGTTTTCCAACTAAATCCTCTTTTGAACAATTAAACATAGAAAAATTCATTTCTTCCTCATAACTTAGAACCTCATTGTTTGATTATATTTCAAATCCTAAGCTAACTTTACTATTTGAACTCATGCCAGAATTAATTAATCTCCACTGATTCTTGGAAGAATCGTTCATGAAATCTAATGTTCTCTGCAATTGCTTTCCTATTCTTTACAGCTTTCATTCCTATTCTCCTATATCTTTTAAGCTTTCATCTTTTTCATATATTTCATTTGCCTAAAATGTAAGCTTTTTATTTAGAGAAAGTTGCTGTTTTTGAAAAGTAACGAGTTGGAGCTTTCTAATTCTTATAGCTTGACTTATAGCAAGTATTTGTGCTTCTTGATCACCTAACTGATTCATTTGTTCATCACACAGTGTTTTAAGGGTATTGTATGAATCAATGCAAGTTTTAGAACACAAAGATTCCTCATTACTTGAGCTGATAGCCATAAGTGCATGATTTGTCTCTTCAACTTCAGTATGTTCTCCCCAATTGACAATCCCATTATCCATTGTCAGCAAGCCCATTTGATTCTTTTCTTACTTCCCAGCTTCTTGTTGTGTTAAAATGAGTCTCTTCTTCTCTTTCCAATCATTGTGTCCCTTTGCTGTACATTCCCTAGCAAAGTGACTAGTGTTGTGACAATTGAAGCATTCAAGCTTCTTTTTGTCAAAGCCAACAGGTGTTTTTCCATCCACACGAACTCTCCTTCCTGTTTTCTTATAGAACTTCTTCATTCGAATTCAATCATTGCTATCTGCTCAGTTTATGTCCATCTCTTCAATGTCATAAATCATCAATTGCTTCCAGATATTCATGAAGCAAAGATCCCAGTCTCTTGATTGTTTGGCAAAGAGTGGAAATTGATAACTTCATCAGCAAAACCGCAACGAACTTCTTTTTTAGAAATATTGGTTGAAAAGTAGATGAGTGAAAGTACGGTAGCAACAGTGAAAACCAGACTTAACTTTATTAGTGTGCTTTTGTTGTTGAAACAAAAGCAAAATTTTGAGCACTTGAAGATGGTTTTTGAGGCACCTTGGATTTCCTGACTCACAAAATCTCTCAAGGTTACTTTGTACAAATCATCAATAGATAAAGTGGCAACCTCTGGTTTAGTTCTCATAGTCATTGCCAGATTGGACCATGCTGGGGGCAAAGATCTGAGAAACTTATGATTTGCATTCCTTTCATTTGTTTACTTCTAGCACCATGAAGCTTCCAACTGAGAAAGTAATTGTTGGATCTGTTCATATCCCTTTTCTAACCCTCTGAACTGGGATATTTTAAATGCTTCAAACTGTTGTTTGAAAACAGCCTTCTACATTTTCTTTGAATTTCCATTACCGCCAAACCTAGTTCTAATGGTTTCCCATATCTCTTTTTCATCATCCATTCTATGAAATCTTCTCATATGCTCTTTGGGAATGGCCATCAGCAAGATATTCTTAGCCGTCCTTTCCTTTTCAACAGGTTGAATTTTTGCAGCAGTTACTGGTGAAAGTATTTGAACAATACCATCATTTCTAGTTGAAATTCTCTTCTTTGAGTTTCCATTCTGAATTACCTTCCAAACATCATTGTCAATGTACTCAAGGTAATGCTCCATCTCCATAGCCCATATATCATACTCCTCCTTTGATGATTGGGTGTTGATCATTTGAGATTAGCAGTTATTGAGGAATCACTGTTATTGTTGTTTAGGTGCTAGCACAGTGTCTGATGGCTATGCTTCATGGTTTGATTCTTCTCATCACTGAGATGTTTTGTGGAGAACTATATCATTAGCAGGTTGAGACATTTTGTGAAGAATTGTAGGAGAGTGTTTGTTTGTGATCTTATGATTCTTCTTATTTAGAGTCCCTCTATTGGCTCTGATACCACTTGTAGGCCCTTGGTCTTGTTCTATATTTGCCTTTGTACGACATGAGTTAAATTGAAATAAAATCCAAATCAAACTATTTGAGAGACATGATTTGAATATCAAGTGTTAATGCGGAATTTAACACAGATAAGAAGACAATAATACTAATTTTGCTATGATTTTCTATTATGCTTCCAATGCTTCTATTCAAATACAGACTCTTTGCACCATAGTGTTTCCTTTTATACATAAGGGAAAACCCCCCTAGCTGGCTTACAAAACGTTTAATGTGAAAAGATTAATACATATCCTTTCTAAGTATCTCCTAAAATCATCTCTAAGATAACTATTCTTCTATGTTGTTACATAAACAGGACTTAACTAAATACGACCAGTATATACTATAGTACTGGCTAACTATACACTAGTACTAAGTTTTAGTTCTGCCAGACGTAACTTAGTACTGCCACAGACTTAACTTAATAATACCAGAATCTACTATTAATACCAGACTTTAACTTTTATACTACCACCCCCCCCCCCCCCCCCATAGTATTAAGTCTTTTTTAATCTATATTTCCCAACATTATCCTTATTTTTATATTTTTTATATAGTTATATTATATATATATATATTTATATTATATATATATATATATATATATATACTAAAGGGGACAAATCAAACATCTCAATTGTTTTAACCTTAGGCACATTTTCTTCATCACTATCAGATACCTAATCCTCAATAATTGGGGCTCCATTTTCTTTTCTAGAAGTCTCAAGTTCATTAATCTCAACAGTAGGCTTTTCAACTATAAACTCACTAACAGACTCATTCATATCAACAAAATCATCTAGACTAAGATAAACTAAATCAGATTTTGGTGGCATAAAATTCCTAGTATAGGGAGGTGGGACATCATTATACCCTAATCCTGTTTTACACTTATCCATTATCTGTAACACCCCCAAATTGGGTCGCAGCGGAATAAAGGGTCCGGGGCGTGTTACTTCTCAGATCAATAACACAAGATAATATAAGAACGACCAAAAAGTCATTAAAACTGATCATTAGATTTAATAAATGTATGTATTACAAAAGCACAAAGCTTTAGTTGTTTACTTGTTATTATTACCAAAGATTTCTGCCACATAACAGATATACAAATGTATTGAGACTAAATTTAATGCATGACTTCTAAATATAAACCACATATGTATCATTCGCACCTAGTGCTTAATGACCTCCTGAAATACATTGCAATTTTAACGTCAAATTAAAGTTCGCAGGTGATTTTCAAAGGTTCTATGATAATGTTATATGCAGGGACATAAGACTTTCCCGTGATAATGAAAGATGCAGACATCACAAAATGTAATTACGTTTTCCTAAGCTCGTGGACACGAGCTCGACATAAATTAATACCAGTATATAATTATTGCTCTAATTGCCCCCCGTGTGATGTTCAACCCGGAACAACCAACAATCCGACTATGATATAATTCGTTTCCAGTGATAGCTAGTTACTCCGATCAGGGGGAGGTCAATCCCAACTAGATCTTTCTATAATCATTCTCGTCATTCAGTAATTGACAGTTCATGATTCATGGGCTACAATCATGGGTTTATCGCTGCTTAGGCAAAACGTAATCATTAATAAATTGCTAAACTTGCGTTCCAATTTGTAATACATGCATATGTTTCTCACCCCAAAAACTTTGTAAATCCATAATTGTTAAACATGGGGGCTAATGAACCACCTTGATGTGAGTAAATTGATAATAATATATCCCAAGTAAAAACGTGTCACGCTAACGCCCAAATGCAACCTAGTTAATATAGGTCGAATCAGTATTCAAGTACGTTGTCTAACAATAAACATATATAATCCTATATATTTATCACCGTACAATCGTTTGGGCTATCATAATTTAGAGGTCATGACATGACGTATGAGGAGTTAGGATACTTTAAATTGTAAATCCAACAACTCATCAATACGCCATCCGAAGAGGCCTCATTATGAAATTCCCTAATAATATAGTACTTTGATAACTAATAACATATATATTTCATTTAGCTATATCACCGTCTAATCGTTTAGGAAAAATCATATTTATAAAGTAAAAACATTTATAATTACGCCTTTAGCAAAAATGACATAACTTTGTCGTTTTAAGTCCGTTTCTCGCGTTTCTTACGCCCACGCTTTTGTATTAAGACGAGTGATCATAATATTCTATTTTTATGTTTCCGAGATTCTGTTGTGAATAGTGTTTTTACTGTTCATTACAGATTATAACTTATTAACGCAAAACCCGTAAATGTCGTATCTTATTCGTTATAGCTCCGTTTTTAGCGATTCTTTCGAACACGTTCTCATAATTGAAAGTTTTATCATATTATTGATGTTTACAAAGTATAAGTTACTGCCATGAATAGTAATTTTTATAAAATTTGTTTTATAAAGTATTTAGCGTCGTAAACTCGTAACTAGTGTATCTTCTTCGTTATAAATCGGTTTTTCAAGTTCTTTACATGCCCACGATCCTTGGGACATGTAGTATCTTATAAAATCATAAAACATATGTGTTATATTCGGACTTCAAATAGACCCTTTTGAATATTTTGCAATATGTTGTGTTTGTTAAAAACTTTGTTTTTATAACTTTTTTGGATAACCACATTGTTACAAGGTCCATTACATTACTTTTTATTTATGTCTTACATATAATTAGTTCAGTTAGTTCTTTTTTATCCAGGGTTAAAGACAACAAGTCCTCTACCCTACTTTTAATCCCAACTTTATAAAAGATAACCCTATTTTTAGTACATATTCATTTTATACTTAACCAAAGTGTGTTACAAGAGTTATAATCCATTTTTTCATCATAATAGCATCTAATATAAATGTAAATAAAGTTCACCAAATACATTGCATCATAAGTTAAAAATGCCTTTTAAAACCCTTTTCAAAAGTATACTAATGTTGTTTAGTCATAGTAGCATATGGAACACATAAAATCTTAGTTATGAATGATTAAGCTTTTAAATTTCTTATGTGGATGAGTAGAGAAAATAATAACAATCACACCCTTGTGATTAACAACCTTGGCTTGAAAATATATGGTTGAAAACCCTAATTTCAAACCAAAACCCTCCCTAATCTTGCAATATCTTGTTAAAACTCTTCAAGCTTAACAACCCTTCAATTCTTCTTTAGGTAATTACCTTTTAAATATGATGTGAGAATGCTTGTATGATGATAGAAAATCAAGCTATGGATTGAATATTTTATGAGTTTTGAGCCGTGGGGTATGTAGAGAGGGAAATATGAGAGTTTGATTGATTTTACACCTTGGAAATGAGATATGTGTGTGATACTTGCTAGCTAAGGCCTTATATACTAAGCCATGGCTTCAAGGATGGTTCCTAAGGCAAGTGGTCAAGTGCTTACAAAGGTGTAAGACTTGGTTCCCTAGGAAAATATCTATCCTTGATATTTAGGGCATGTAGTTATCAAATTGATATTTGCTTGGTCCTATCACTACAAATCCAGCCACATACACATTTATATGATGATATTTTGATTATTTTGTGTATTGGGTATAATCGTGGGTATTTTCTTAAGCATAGATAGGTTTTGGTGCTTCCAAGAATGTCAAAACGCATTTTATCGCGAAACGTAAGCATTTTACGTAACCAATAAAAATAAGATGAACAAAGTTGATAATTATCCTCATAATAATCATTTAACACTTGCTTGATGTAAACATTTAATCGTTTAATGCCCGTTTACATTGAATGATCATTTTTAGTTTACATGATTTAGCTTAACGATTACGATTTAAGAGCAAACGCGTAAAACCCTAAAAATAAATTGTGAATTACATGATGTCGTACAATGACCTAAAACACGAGGTGTTATAGTCTTCCCCCATTAAATGAGCCTTGTCCTCAAGGCTTATGACACGGCACTTGACGACGGTGCAGTCTTGGTGAAGAGGTGTGGATATTTCTTCCTGAATTGATCTTCCCGTTCCCATGTAAACTCAGGACCTCGCCTAGAGTTCCATTGAACCTTGACAATTGGGACACGGCTTCCCCTTAATTGTTTGACTTCACGATCCATGATTTCTACAGGCTCTTCAACAAAATGGAGCTTGTCATCCACTTGGAGTCCTTCCAACGGAATGTCTAATGGATCGTCAGAATAACATTTCTTCAAGTTAGATACATGAAACGTATTGTGGACCCTGCTCAGCTCTTGAGGAAGCTCAAGCTTGTAAGCAACGGCTCCAACCTTTTTCAACACTTTGAAAGGTCTGACATATCTGGGGTTTAACTTGCCCGTTTTGCCAAAATAGTACGAACCCCCTTCCAAGGCAGAAAACCTTATGCATAACTTTATCTCCAAATTGGAAAACTTTGATCGGGTTTAAGCTTTGTTTATCGTAGCTCTTTGTCGATCTTTGAGCGGTTTGAATCTTTTGTTTATTCTGATGATCTCTCCGTTGATTTCTTGCACTAATTCGTGGACCAGTGAGTTGAACTTGTCTAAACCTGCGTCAACAAAGGGTGAACGTCACTTCTTCGACCATAAACGTGCTTCAACGGTGGAGTTAATGTTTTCTAGCATGATAACTTGTTATTGCATAAAATGACTATGGCAATATGTTTAACCCAACCATTTACAAAAGTTGATTACGCAAGCCAAGAGCATATCTCGAGAGTTTGGATGGTTCTCTCGCTTGTCCGTCTGGTTTGCGGATGATATGCAGTTACTTCATTCTAAACTCGTACCAAAGCCTATGAAGTGACTTCTGAAGTGATGCGAACCGTGTTTAGGGTCTTGATTATAGATAATTGAAACAGGTATTCATGCTTCGTGACTACCTCCTTTAGTTACGTTCTTGCCAGTTTAACATGGGGATATGTTTCCTCATTGGCATAAAAAATGGCCAGACTTCGTAAGTTCGGTAACGATCACCAAATAGTATCATAAAACCTTGTGGACGTCTTAGGAAGCTTCGTGACAAAATCCATCGTGATGTTTGTCCCATTTTCATTTGTGGTATCTTGGGATGCACTTTAACTAGACCCGATGGTCTTGATGTTCGGCCTTGACCTTAGCACAGTGTCATACATTGCTAACTAGGTGGCGATTTGTTGGCCTTCATATTGGGCCTCCAGTATAGTATCTTCACTATCCTGGTAACATTTGTTAGAACCCGAATAAATAGATGTATTTAGACTTGTAGGCTCCGTGCATGATCACAGTCCTTAAGTCGCCATAACATGGTAACCAACTCCTGCCATTTAAGCACAGAGTTCCATCCGCACGTGGTTCTAACTTTTCTGTTCTAAGTTTCTCCGGATCTATTGAATTCTTAACCAGTATACCTCCAACATCCTCCTTCTTAATGTTCTAGGCTTTGTGCTTTAGTTAGAGCTTTTATATATTTGGTTTAGGAAGATCCAAGAATTAGTCATTACTAAGGCCTGAACCCATTGTGTTCTCGTTCCTCTACCTGCTTAGTGCTCATAGCAACAACATTCGTCCTTCCTGGGTGATAAGAATTTCGCAATTGTAATCCACTTAGCATTCTCGAACCTAGCGAAGTTTGCCTCTTTATTGTCAATTCCTTCTGATCAAGACAATGTGTTGTAAACTCTTGTGATCAGTGAACACGTGCACTTGGTTCCAGTACGATTGTGCCTCCAAACTTTAGAGGCAAAACACTACCGCCCCAAGTTCTAAATTTCATGAGTCTTATAGTTTTTTTCTGAATTTCTTAACTGGCATGATGCATAAGAAATCACATTTTCTCTTTGCATCAACACAGCGCCCAAACCCTTATTTGAAGCATCGCAGTATGCGATGAAATCTTCGCTTCCCTCAGGTAAGGCCAGGATTGGTGCACTACACAGCTTCTGCTTCAACAGTTGAAAAGCTGCTTCTTGTTTATCGCCCTAATCAAACTTGACACCTTTCTGGGTTAGTTTGGTCATTGACTTGGCGATTCTTTGAATATACCCCTTCGATGTATCTTCTATAATAGAACGGCAAGGCACAATATTGGCGAATCTCTGTTGGTGTGTTAGGGAGACGCCCAATCTTTGATGATTCAAATCTTGGCTAGGGTCAACGTGATTACCTCGACAGTCAATCACTTGTGACCGAGAATTGTACCTTGGAGATCCGAATTCACACTTAGAGAACTTGGCCGTTACAATTCTTCCCATCTTAAGCAATTTCAAGATTGCCTAAAGGTGCTTCTTCATGTTCATTCTTACTGTTGGAGTAGATCAAAATGTCTCGATGAAGATAATTACAAATTGTCCAGATACGTTTACACACCCGGTTTCATAATGGTCCGATGATCACGGCGGTGCATTAGTCAAACCATAAGGCATACTTGTAATTCATAGTACCGTTATCGAGTCCTGAATGCAGTCTTGGATTGTCTTCTTCTCGAACTCTCAACTGGTGTTAACCCTGACCTTGCTCAATCTATGTTAAATACTCGACCTCTTACAGTTATCTAATAGGTCATCGATCCTTTGGCGGTGTGGGTATCGGTTCTCCACTCTCAGTTTGTTCAATTCCCTGTAATTCGATAACATCCGATAAAAGACCTATCTTTTCTTTCAATACAATAGAATGGAGCTCCCCAGGGTGAGGAACTTGGTCTTATGAAGCATTTGTCTGTAAGTTCCTGTAGTTGCTCCCCTAGTCCTTATTTCGATTCGGTGCTCTAATATATATGGTGCCCGTGCTACGGGTGTAGCACCTGTGGTCAAGCGATTCAAACTCCACTTGTCGAAGTGGGTGATACCCGACAGTCCTCAGGGAAAAACTTCAGGAAAATTCTGAACAACTGGCACATCTTAAAGTCGTGTACACCTTTGACTTGTCTTTGTCTTTGTGGCGGTGATTTTGCGATGAATACCGTGACATACCATTCGTTTAAATTACTCTTGAGACTTAGTACACGAGATGATGTCTAATTGGGTCCCGTGTTCATTGCTGCTTCCGTCACCTCGAACGATTAAAATTTCATCTCCAAAAGGAATACGAACGATCTTTTCCGTACAGACAATAACAGCATGGTACTTTGACAAACCAAATCCATACCCAATTATCACGGTCAAAACTACGAGTTTTCAGGCATTAGGTCTATGTTGAAAGGATGATTTAAGAAGTTTAATGTACAACCTCGGATAATAGTATTTAACCCAACAATTTGCCCGTCGGCTAGTTCGACATTATAATCATGATCTAATACAGTTGGATTTCTTGAGTGATAACAATTTGAGAGCTAAATGAGGTTAGATACAAAACTCCTATCTGGCACGGTATCAAATAAATTAGATGCATTATCGGTTGTTTAGGAGAAACAGTACCCGTGATGACATTGTTGTCGGTTTTCCCTACATTGCCCACGGGCATACAACTTTGCATGAAACCTTGCGCATTTCCGAAACCCAATTAACCCCGGTTGTTGTTGTTCTTCAATTTTGGCATTCCTCTTGAAATGCCCCTGAGCACACATTCAAAACAAACCTCTGTATTAGCCCCAGTAGTTGACTATTTGGGGGGAGTCTTGCCTAGTCACGAGATATAAATGACCAAATTCGCGTGTTGCATTGTGGCATTTGGGAGCACAAGGACCATCATGTGATAGTTACATTTGGAACAGAGGTCTAGGCCCTTCGTATGGTCTCCTGTCACCATTTCCTGCGGCATAAGCTCTTCCAGTGTTTTGTCTCTTGTTTGGTTATTGATTCTGGTTGTTCCTGGCGGTGTCATCAGACTTTCTTTTGTTGTCAGCCTGACATTCAGCCCAAGTGTTGATTTTCTTGTCCATGAGTTCAGTGGCGAACTCAATGGCATCCTGCATATTTTGGCCTTATTGCCATCACACTGCATAGGATCGTGCCTAGGGCAAGCCACCGACATATTTCTCAACTTGGTATATTTCTTCTGGAAACATCCGATGGCACATTAGTGCCAGTTCTTGGAAACGTTGGCTATAGGTTACCAT
This sequence comes from Tanacetum coccineum, assembly GCA_026074375.1. Classification (NCBI taxonomy): domain Eukaryota; kingdom Viridiplantae; phylum Streptophyta; class Magnoliopsida; order Asterales; family Asteraceae; genus Tanacetum; species Tanacetum coccineum. Next base: position 14,384 of record BQNB010011223.1, read on the forward strand.
ATCGGTACCCTTCACCTTCAAATTCCACATTTCAATCTCCAGCTTCTTAATTTCGCCCCTTGGGCAGTATTTTTCTATCATCATCTTTTTTAGTGTCCTCTATGGCATTGCATGGGCAGCTTCAGGAGTATTGGTCATAACAAGGAGTTTCCATCACATGTATTGTGAATTTCCATTGCTGAGGTACACGTAGCAAATTTAACCTGGCATGTTACTGTACAGTTGCTTATGCTGTAAACAGACTCCATCTTTTCAAACCACTGAGTGAGTCCAACCACTCCCTCAGTGCCCTTGAAGTTCAAGGTTTGGCATTTTAAGAAGTTCGGGTAGGTGCATTTAAGAGCAACTTGCACAGGCCTTCTAGCACCCGTTCCTAAAGAATGGCTATCATCGCCATTCCTGGTTGCATCACGTGCTGCCAGTGCAGCAGAGTTACGCCTTTTCGTAATCATTGCATGAATATGGGGCATGTGACAGATGTAGTGGTTTTGAGTGTTCTTGATCTGGTGTTGTGTTGCCACTTGGGTTTATACCTCATGGTCCTTTCTTTGGTGCAATTTTTCTGAAATCACACAAGAAAACATATATACCCGTTAGATTTCATAAAATCATACCTATGACTAACATTTACACATTAAATAAAAAACAATGAATCACATTCACACAAGTGAAGTGTACAACTTGTTATTGAAAATTAAACAAATTGGGTATACCAAATGCGAAATTTTATTTATAATAAATTCGATTTCATAGATAACGTAATCCGTCCGTTTTATATATAACTTGGAAAAACATACAAGTTCGGTTCAGATACAAGACGATTACTATACTTAGGTTATAAGACAAAAGAAACAACCTAAAGCCATACTAGCTAGGATATACCCGCAACACTTAGTATGCTGTACAAGATAAATAATACCAGATAAAAAAGTCCTATACTGGGGAGCTAAACAATAACAAAAAGATCTATACATTTCTGCTAGCTGGGAATAACCCATAATACTTATCAGGCTGCATAGCATAGCTACAACATAACCAAATATAGGAACTGCTACCAGCCTCCCTTGGTGCATCAGGCTATGTCGGACCTTTTACGGGTCTATGCCGCCTCTAAAACTCGACCATCTGAGTCTGTAGTCCTTTCAGCAACTTTAATACCTCAGCCAACTGGACCTGCCTCTGGTAGTCTACCTGTAGCATTTCTAAAGTCACAATCCTGTCTCTTACGGTCAGATGCCTGCAATGTGAAATCACTGCTTGCCTGACCTATCACTCGAACGTTAATGCCAAAATCTTCTGAACGTGTCTTATAGCGTATCTCTTATGGAGCCGTACCCATGCCTCTCGGGAAACCAGAGCCTCCTGATCTAGTAGTCGTGCAGTCTTATAGTGGTACTGACTATCATCAAACAATGTCTCAACACTTTGATATATATCTGGGTCTGCCTGTCCTGAGTATCCTCTATCACAGCATAGATATCATGTGTGTCCTGCTCCTGGACTGCAGAAGCTTGTCAACCTTAGCATTGACCCCTTCAAGGGTCATCGGTGCTACTTCCTCAACATCCTCTCTCGGGTCTATCCAAACATCTCTAATCTCATAGCCGACCTCCTCGGCTCTCCATCATCTGATCTCGGCATCCATAGTACCGACAAACCTATAGTCTGCCCTACGACCTCCAATTGGTCTAGTGGCAGCTGCAGCTAAACTCTTTCCAATCTCGTACCTAGGACCAAGGTTCAAACTAACCTATCCGAGAGGTGGGGTAGTGTAATATCGGGCTTATTTGTTCCTGTCTTATTCTATATTTTAAATACACTCTCAAACTAATAATTCAACCGTTTCAAAAGATAAATGTTTAAACTGGTAAGAAGTTAGTATCTGCAAAAGGTGGTGTTGAAGTAGTCAGTGGTTTAATGGATGGAGTAGATGGTGTCTTGGCTCTTAGCCGGATCATAGCAGCTCGATAGCCTAACGGACTAATAGGACTAGCAGGTGGTGATGCTGGAAATGGGGGGAGATGGTATATGTGGTAATGGAGATGATAGTGAAGTAAGTGGTGATGGTGGTGGGGTGGTTAAGGCAAGAATTCTCTCGACCTCTTCCCTAAGAGGAAGTGATATGGATGGCTCATCCTAGATAGATATCCTGGCAGTCATACGGTGTACAGGTGGGACAGAGTTGGTCGGAGCTAGGTGCTCTCCTCCTGCATCACTCATCATACCTCATCCTCGTCCTCATCTTAATTCCAACCATCATTATCATTCCTATCAGCTGGGCTTAATCAGCTGGTTCCTCATCGCCCTCCTACGCTCTCCTCCTGATTCAGGTATCAGGAACCATATCTTATGATGAAATCTGCAGTAGGTGAGGCAGCAGCAGGTAGTGGCTGCTCCTCAGCTAGGAGTATCTCATCCTCATGTGGTATGTACTCAGGGTACATTGGCTCAGGAACAAAGTCCAGTGGGGGAGGTGACTACGGCTCCTCGGGCCTGGTAGGTAGTTAGGCGATGGGTGGATGATAAGCAGCCATTTATGTAAGCATATGGTCTCTAGCCTTATTGGGTGGTCACTTCGATCTCCTGATGTGATCAAATGTCTAAACCATCCTTAAATGGATCTGGATACTGCCGCTTTGGTGGACACAGTACGAATCTTCATGAAGCTTGACATAAACGTATATGAAACTCCAACATAAACTCCACCTAGATATAGTATTTAATATAAGACTATTTTTGTAATATACATTTATAGAATAACATGTATATCAATCATGAATTTCAATCATGCATGCATCTAGTCCTAACCGACGTTATGCATAATTAAGGTATGTATGTCCCGTGTGAAAAAACCCCTTGTATGGAGGCAATGTTTGGTAAACAGTTATAGTACGAGCAAAAAACATGTTGACCTGGTTCTCTATAACCTTGAGCTATTGATACCAATATATAACACCCCCCTCAAATATTAGGTGACTTGCGGAATAAGGGTCCGGGGCGTGTTACTTCTCAGATCAATAACACAAGATAATATAAGAACGACCAAAAAGTCGTTTAAAACTGATACATTGGATTTAATAAAGTATGTGTTACAAAAGCCCGAAGCTTTACTTGTTTACTTGTTATTATTACAAAGATTTCCAGCCCATAACAGATATACAAAATGTAATGCGACTAAATCTTTAATGCATGACTTCAAAATATAACCACCAATGTATCCTTCGCACCTCGTGCTTAATGACCTCCTGAAAAACATTACATTTAAAAACGTCAACATAAAGTTGGTGAATTTCATAGGTTTATGTAAATGTATATGCAGGACCGCAAGACTTTCCCTGTGATAATGCAACAGATGCAGACATCATAAAATGTAATTACGTTTTCCTAAGCACCTAGTGCTTAATGACCTCCTGAAAAACATTGCATTTAAAAACGTCAACATAAAGGTGGTGAATTTCATAGTTTTTTTTAAGTGTGTATGCAGGACCGTAAGACTTTCCCAGTGATAATGCAACAGATGCAGACATCACAAAATGCAATTATGTTTGCCTAAGCTCATGACATCGAAGCTCAACATAATTGAATACAATATATAAATATTGCCTACATTGCCCGTGATGATGTTCAACCCGTAACATCCAGTATCTGACATGATATACGTTCGTTTCCAGTGATAGCTAGTCACCCGAACGGGGAGGTCAATCCCAAATAGATCTATCTATAATCATTCGCGCTCACATTCCAGTAATTGACAGTTCATGATTCATGGGCATATTGGGTTATCATTACTTAGGCAACACGTAATCATGATAAAATGCACACTTGCGTTCAATTTGTAAAACATGCATATGTTTCTCAGCCCAAAAACTTAGGGCTATGAACTCACCTTGAGTGAGTAAACTGATAACAAAATATCCCAAGTAAAAATGCGTCACGCTAACGCCCGAATGCAACCTAGTTAATATAGGTCGAATCAGTATTCAAGTACATTGTCTAACAACAACTGTATATAATCCTATATAGTTATCATCGTACTATCGTTTGGGCTATCATAATTTAAGAGGTCATGACATGACGTACGAGGAGTTAGGACACTTTAAATCGTAAATCCAACAACTCGTCAATACGCCATCCGAAGAAGCCTCATTATGAAATTCCCTAGTAATATAAAATTTCGATAACTAATAACATATATAATCTATATAGCTATATCACCATCTATTTGTTTAAGTGAAATCGTAATTATAAAGTAAAAACGTTTATAATTACGCCTTTAGTAAAAATGACATAACTTTGTCGTTTTAAGCCCGTTTCTCGCGTTTCTTACGCCCACGCTTTCGTATTAAGACGAGTGATCATAAAATCACATTTTTAGGTTTTTGAGATTCTGTGATGAATAGTGTTTTACTGTTCATAACAGCTATAAAATCATTTTTATACTTTTAATTAACGTAAAACCCGTTTTAGCCGTATCTTATTCGTTATAGCTCTGTTTTTAGCGATTCTTTCAAACACATTCTCGTAAATGAAAGTTTTATCATATTATTGATGTTTACAAAGTATAAGTTTCTGCCATGAATAGTAACTTTTTATAAAATTTGTTTTATAAAGTATTTAGCGTCGTAAACTCGTAACTAGTGTATCTTCTTCGTTATTAATCGGATTTTCGAGTTTCTTATCATTTTGGAATCCTTATGAGATGTACTATCTTATAAAAATGATAACCCCACTGTTTGGATTTCGAATCCAAACAGCCCTTTATGAACCTTATATATACTTAATTATATATACTTTATATATATACTTTTCCATTACATATTTTACCACAAATCCTTTATAACTTATAATATACTTATGTCATATATATAATATAGTGTAAGATCCATAATTTTGTCCATTAGTCTAAGATCACAAATTAATATCTTCACATAAAATCATAAGTTTTCTTAATTAACTTTTAATCACTAATTTACACTTAAACATTTTCCTTTTAAACTAACATGCTAACATACTTATAATTTTGTTATTCCATGATATTACTAATTACATATCATATGAAAAAGGTGCAAAAATCATAACACATAAGTAAGTTATCATTTTAACATGTTTAAAACCCTAATTTGGTGATTTAGTTATATAGAACATGCAAACATATAAAGATGATCAAAGTGAAGACATAAAGGTTTATATATAACCTTGTAGTGATGTATGATGAAGATCAATTCAACCCAAACCCTTGATTAGATCAAAAATCTAAGCTTGCAAGAAATGAAACCCTAGATTAGGTTTAAAAACCCTAATCTTTCTTCTTTGCTTCAACACTTGTAAATGGTTATCCAACACTTCAAATGAACTTAAAGTATCTTAGATATGATGTGAGAGTACTTGTATGATCTTAGAAAATCAAAGTGTGGATTTGTTTGTGTGGCTTATTTGAGCCGTGAGCTTAAAGGAGATAAGAGAAAGGTTTTTGTGATTTTTGGCTAAGTGTTTATGAAAGTAAGAGTGAGTGCATGCTATTTATAGTGAAAATATCTAATTAACCTAACCATGATCACTTTTTAACCCTTGTACAAGGTTAATTAGTCATGTAGTTCATGGTGTGAGAGTTGGTTCCCTATGATCTTTCTTAACCTTGATATTTTGAGCAAGTTGATAATTCTTGGTCCAATCCTTATAAATCCGGCCATATAGTCTCCCATGTGATGTTATATTGATTATTTTAGGTATTGGGTATAATCATGGGTATTTGTTTAAGCGTAGTTAGGTTTTGGTGCTTTCAGGAATGCCGAAACGCGTTTTATCGCGAAACGTAAGTATTTTACGTAGCCAATAAAAATAAGATGAACAAAGTTATTAATTATTCTCATAATAATCATATAACACTTGCTTGATGTAAACATTTAATTGTTTAATGCCCGTTTACATTGAATGATCATTTTTAGTTTACGCGATTTAACTTAACGTTTACGGTTTAAGAGAAAACGCGTAAAACCCTAAAAATAAATTGTGCATTACATAATGTCGTACAATGACCTAAAACACGAGGTGTTATAGTCTTCCCCCGTTAAATGAGCCTTGTCCTCAAGGCTTATCACACGGCACTTGACGACGGTGCAGTCTTGGTGAAGAGGTGTGGATATTTCTTCCTGAATTGATCTTCACGTTCCCACGTAAACTCAGGACCCCGCCTAGAGTTCCATCGAACCTTGACAATTGGGACACGGCTTCGCCTCAATTGTTTGACTTCATGATCCATGATTTCTACAGGCTCTTCAACAAAATGAAGCTTGTCATCCACTTGCAGTCCTTCCAACGGAACGACTAATGGATCGTCAGAATAACATTTCTTCAAGTTGGATACATGAAACGTATTGTGGACCCTGCTCAGCTCTTGAGGAAGCTCAAGCTTGTAAGCAACGGTTCCAACCTTTTTCAACACTTTGAAAGGTCCGACATATCTGGGGTTTAACTTCCCCCATTTGCCAAAATGTACGACCCCTTTCCAAGGCGAAACCTTTAGCATAACTTTATCTCCAACTTGAAACTCCATCGGTTTATGCTTTAAATCAACGTAGCTCTTTTGTCGATCGCGAGCGGTTTGAATCCTTTGTTTAATCTGGATGATCCTCTCCGTTGTTTCTTGCACTAATTCTGGACCAGTGAGTTGAACTTGTCCAACCTCGGCCCAACACACGGGTGAACGACACTTTCGACCATAAAGTGCTTCAAACGGTGCAGCCTTAATGCTAGCATGATAACTGTTATTGTATGAAAACTCGACTAATGGCAAATGTTTAACCCAACCATTTCCAAAGTCGATTACGCAAGCACGTAGCATATCCTCGAGAGTTTGGATGGTTCTCTCACTTTGTCCATCGGTTTGCGGATGATATGCAGTACTCATATCCAAACTTGTACCCAAAGCCTTCTGAAGTGACCTCCAGAAATTTGATGTGAACCGAGGGTCACGATCACAGATAATTAAGACAGGTATTCCATGCTTCGTGACTACCTCCTTTAGGTACATTCTCGCCAGTTTATCCATAGGATCCGTTTCCCTCATTGGCATAAAAATGGCAGACTTTGTAAGTCGGTCAACGATCACCCAAATAGTGTCATAACCTTGTGATAACTTAGGAAGCTTTGTGACAAAATCCATCGTGATGTTGTCCCACTTCCATTGAGGTATCTCGGGTTGTACTAACAAACCCGATGGTCTCTGATGTTCGGCCTTGACCTTAGCACAGGTCAAACATTTGCTAACATAGGTGGCGATGTTGGCTTTCATATTGGGCCACCAGTATAGTTTCTTCATATCCTGGTACATCTTGTCAGAACCCGGATGAATAGAGTATTTAGACTTGTGGGACTCGTGCATGATCACAGTCCTTAAGTCGCCATAACATGGTAACCAACTCCTGCCATTTAAGCACATAGTTCCATCCGCACGTGGTTCCAACTTTTCCGTTCTAAGTTTCTCCGGATCTTTTGAATTCTCAACCAATATACCCCCAACATCCTCCTTCTTGATGTTCTCCGGCTTTCGTGCTTCAGTCTGAGCTTTCAAGATTTGTTTAGGAAGATCCAAGCCAATAGTCATCACTAAGGCCCGAACCCTTAGTGGTTCTCGTTCCTTCCTGCTCAGAGCATCAGCAACAACATTCGCCTTCCCTGGGTGATAACGAATTTCGCAATCGTAATCACTCAGCAACTCTAACCAGCGACGTTGCCTCATATTTAATTCCTTCTGATCAAGAATGTGTTGTAAACTTTTGTGATCAGTGAACACCGTGCACTTGGTTCCGTACAGATAGTGCCTCCAAATCTTTAGAGCAAACACTACTGCCCCAAGTTCTAAATCATGAGTCGTATAGTTCTTTTCATGAATTTTTAACTGGCGTGATGCATAAGAAATCACCTTTTCTCTTTGCATCAACACAGCGCCCAAACCCTTCTTTGAAGCATCGCAGTATGCGATGAAATCTTCGCTTCCCTCAGGTAAGGCCAGGATTGGTGCACTGCACAGCTTCTGCTTCAACAGTTGAAAAGCTGCTTCTTGTTTATCGCCCCAATCAAACTTGACACCTTTCTGGGTTAGTTTGGTCATTGCTTTTAACTAAATTAAATTATAAAAAATACTAGACTATTTTTAAAAATTCTGAAAAAATTACTAAAATTACGTTATACTACAACTATCCTAAGAAAAATAAGAAACCCAAAATTCGGCTTATAAATAAGCCGAAAATAAGCTCAAACGAGCTTATAGCTTAAAGGGTTAAAACACCCTTAAATAACTAAGTGCCCAAGAGTCTTTCAGAAAAGACCCAAGGGCACAGCGGTAAGGGAGTGTTATAAAAAGGGGTGTATTGAGGGTAGAGGCCCGGGTTCGAGTCTTGCTCACCCGGGTTTCCCCTTATCTCCCCTTTTTTTTTTACAAAAACTTTTCAAACAAACTTGTTAAGCTCCTTGAGCTTAACAATTTTCATAACTACGACTTTTTGAAAATGCTTATAAATAAGCTGAAAAAGGGCTTTTAAAAACAGACAGTAAGCTTAACTAAGCTTAAGGCTTAAATAGCTTTTCCTTTTTGACTCTTTGGACTAATAAGCTGAAATTTGAACAAATAAGCTAAAAGGAATTGTCTATCCTAATCCTAAATAAGCACTAGGAATTAAAATCTAATAACTAAATGAGCTGAAAATGACTAAACTAGACAGAAAGCTTAAACAAGCTTAAAGGCACATGTTGGCTTTTTCTTTTGGACTGTTAACACAAAATAAGCAAGCAAAGTTGGAAAATGAGCACACACAGCTTAACACACCAACAATAAGAAACTCTAGGAACAAAATAAGCAAATGAAAGAAGCCCAATAAGCCAGAAGTTGGCTTAAGCACTCAGCAGTACTAACTTTGGAGTTAGTACTGCTAGGGTGAACTTGGCTTTTTCTTGCACACAATAAGCAATGGGAAGAAGACAAATAAGCTAGCACAGGCCACTAGCAATCCAAATAAGCAAGTAAGAAACTGAATTTAACAACCTATAAGCACTTAATAAGCTAGAAAAGAAAATAAGCAATTTCCTACACTATAAAAAAAACAGTCAAGCCCCTACTTTAAGCTTAAAAATAAGCTATCAAAAGGGCTTCCTAAGGTCTGAGCTTGTTAGGGCTTATAGTTGGACCTAGGGGTAATCTAAAAAGCTAAAAAGTTCTAGGGGCTTAAGGACAAATAAGCTAAAAAGGTGGGCTTGAAAATGGTGTCTAGCACCAGGGCAAATAATCTAAAAACAAGGGGGCTTATATTGACAACTTAAAATAAGCTGTCAAATAAGCTCAAAATTAAAAATAAAGTTGAGACAGATTGAGTATGGCTTAAGGTGAGCTTATGCTCAAATTTTAAGCTCATAAAAACACTTTAAAGCTGCTGATTTTTGCAAAAGAAATAGGTGATTTTAACTTTTTGAAAACCTTGACTAGTTACATATGTGAAAAACTTTAAGAAAAATGTTGACAGAATTGGTCAAAGATTTAAAGAAAACCAAGGATACGTAACCTAGTTGATTTTTACTCTAAAAAGATAAAGAAAACAAAGCTCCTAAGCTGGTTTTAACAACTTAACCAAATAAGCTCTTATGACCCTTTAAAACTTGACAGACTTGAGAACACAATGGTAAAACTTGAGAAACACTTTTTGAACTTAAAAGCTTTGGAAAAACAGACTCAAAAGGCTTAATACTTTAAGCCAAAGTTAACCAATATGACACCAACCCATAACAATGCATTTTTGACCCATGTTGGGCTTATCCCAAACACCCTCTTATATATTTAAAATCAAATTTTTAAAACTAACAAGACTAATTTAAGCTCAAATTTCTGAAGACAAGTATCAAATATGTATTAATAAGAACTAAGAAGTAAAAAGCAAAGAGAAATAAGCACTTTTAATAAGCTACTAAGCAAACAGTAAAAATAAGCTGAAAAATTAAAAAGGCATACCTGAACTCCTTGCTCAAAACAAGAGTGAAGTCAACCTAAATAAGCTCTAATCCCTACCCATTAGCTTATAAATAAGCTAAACTAAGCAACCAATGAGCCATCCATTTTTGCTCATTCATCCTTTATCAAACAGTACCTTTTTTTTTTCTTTTTGAATTTTCTTAAATTTATGTATAAAGGTTAAAAACAAGTAAAAAAAAGAGCTTATAAGTTAGCTTAAGAGACACAAGAACTTGGAACATAAACTTAAACCTCAATTTTCATTAAAAACATTACAAGTACATAAAAATTTGATTGAGTTACAATATTAAAAAAAACTAAAACTGAACTTCTAAAAATTTGGGTCTTGGTCTTCTCTTGTCTTCTTCCGGGTGTGCTTCTTTGTAGACACATTTAAGCTGTGTGCTTGTTGTGAGAGTGGACTCCAAAGCAATCCTAGCCCTTCATTTATCTTGGTGCCCAAGGTCTCAAATCCAAACCCTTGATCGAATTGTGGGTTTATGGATTGCCAGCTTGGCATACCCATGTGGGGGGTGGGGTTTAGGATTGTGAAAGGTTTGGAGGGATGTGGGGAGGTCAACGAAGTTGAAAGTGACAGGATGTGGGGTTTGTGAGATTGGCGGGAAATGTGTTGGGAAGATGTACAGTAGTTCAAACGTGGGGTGAGGGTTTGGGCTTTTGTCACAATTGGTCCTCCAAGGTTATAGTATCTGTTGCATCACACGTCCTTGTGTTATTAAACGTTTAGGGACTTGGCAGAAACACCCCCCAAGAGTTATAAAGGTTATTTCACCACAAGTCCTTGTGGTGTATAACTTTCTAGGGTTGGCAGGAATAACCCTTGTGGTATCTCTTTGGTGGATTGGCAGTTTGAGTCCCTCACAATCATTTTCTTTATATCCTTCATTAAATAAGTTTAGGGACTTGGCAATTTTGGCCCCTAAACTTATTTTTCTTCACTTTGGATTTGTCGGGGTTGACTTTGGTTGACTTTTTCAGACTTGGGCTTTGTCTTGACTTTGTCTTTTCCACGCTTTTCCATTCCGTGTCCGGTTTTGTCGTTTTGGCTTCGTTTTTCGTCCTTTTCTTAGATATCTGTTCTGAAACACACAATAGCAAACAAGGCATATATTTGGCATTTTAAGTCCGTTTTTGGTTATTTTTATTGTTTTAAGGTTAAAAGGTGTGTGTAATTAATCACATAACAATTTCCCCCCATACTAAGTATTGTCGAAGTACTCACGCATGCCTATTGTTGTAAGCATTTAGAAAACTAAGAATCTTAATTACCCTCGACTAATAACTTGGAAAAGTAGCTAAGTGTTCATCGAGGAAGTTAAAGACTCATAAGTTTTGAAAATCCCCGTCTTTACCATTTTTTTTATATTCCTACACATCTTTTTGTATTTTTCATTTTTCATTAATCAACTATCTAGAATGTTTTGACTTTCGTTATTTAATAACTTTAAGGGATCATAGAACAAGATGCATTTCGATCCGAGAATGCCCCAAAAAGGATATATTCATCGTCTCGACTTTTCACTTATTCCAAACAAGATTAAAACAGAAATCCACCGTTAAACTATGAGCTAAGATGCTAACAATACTCTTATTTGCAATTTGTAACTTTTCACTCTCGACATTTTTTATCTTAGGTGTATGTGTATTTTGAATTTAACAATGGTCCAGATCGTTTTGGCAACATTCTTGTTTCACGTTCCACCCGAGATAATGAGTTTGTAAGGCGAGATCATCCCATGTAGCGACTTTCGTCTATCACATCCCAACCCTTGCGGTTATGTGACCAGGCTCTTGACACCCAAAAGAGAGTAGTATCGGGAATCACGGACCGTGGTTTCAAAACTCTCAGGTTCTCCGTATATACATAGCTTATAAAATAGAATAGCCAAAGTACAAAAGCATATTTGAATTCAACAAAAAGAGATCTTTTTATTCAACACTTTATTATTAAATATTTACGCAGTTTGTTAACCCTCGACCTTTTAGATGGAGGGTGGGGATGCAAACATCGGTTGTAGCCGGCAGATGCGCAAACTTTTTATTGAGTCTCGGTTATTTATTTTACAATGGGTTTTCTTTAGAAGGCTGTAACTTCGGTGTGAGCGACGATACACATAACTTTTATTAACCACAGTTATATATTATTTTATTTAATTTTTGCCTTTTTTCATCATCATTTTTTTTTATTGGGAAAACGTCTTTTGAAAAATTCAAGTATATAGTTTTGATTAAGGCTAAAGTTTATCCTATATATCTACATAAAATGATTGTTTTAAGTTTAATTCTCCTAATTAGTAGCACGATATTGAGTAGGTTAGATCTTTATAGGAGAAAATGCGGACAAATTACACACATGAGCTTGTAAGATTTCCAAATAATCCTTGTTTAGCATCCCACTTATAATTAACACTATCATTTTTCGTTTTTCGCGAATATTCGCGAACGCTTAGTCTAAAAGTTAAGGAACAAGCTAGAGCTCAACACGCTCGATCGAGTCAAAATTTACTCTTATTCTACCCAGCAGGAAAGTCAAAATTGTGACAAAACACTTATTTTATTTTTGAAAATTTTAAAAAAAAATTTCATTTTTTTTTTTGAAATTTTGGTGGTAAAAACGGGATTACGTGATAACAACGGCTGCAGGCACAATCAAATCGAAGATCCCCCCCCATACTAGAATGAAACATTGTCCTCAATGTTTTACGAAGGGTTTCTACGTAAATCCTAAGCCGTTTATGAAGTATGCTTAAAGATAAACGTTAGTCGATAAGATTAGGATATCGGGATTCCCAAATGAAGCTGAGGATTGTGAAGCTCTTGTGATCGAAGGACAAATACCGCGAGCACGAGAGGCTTCAAAAATCCGGGACATCCTGGACAATACAGCACAAAACACAAAACATGGAAAAGGAAAGAGGCAAGCCTCCTCACAACAACTAAACACTTATTCATTACTACGCTAGCATACTACTACTACTGATAAACTAGGATAAGCATGGGGTGCCTCCCACGAAGCGCTTGTTTAGGGTCACTAAGCTTGGATCCAATTCTGAATTAGTTGTCCTAGGGATGGTTTTGGAGGTCCGGGTATCATAGTAGGGATTTCACCTCCAAAGTAGTGCTGAGACGATGACCATTTTCTTTTGAAAATTTAGCCCGGAGTTTTGGGATAATCACGGTGCCCATTCGGAAAAACTGGAACGATCGTTAAATGGTCTGACAATGGGATTTCAATTGCAGGAGAAACTTTTTCAATCTTGAGTTAAGAGGAGGACTTGTTCTCGACGTTGAAAACGCGGTTTTTGATCTTTGCGTCATGAATCCTCTTAGTTTTCTCTTTGTAGATCAAAGAATTTTCATAGGCTTGATCACGCAGTTCACTTAATTCATTGAGTTGAATTTTGCGTTGATCACCCGCGGTTTTGAGATCAAAGTTTGCATGTTTAAGGGCCTAGTAAGCTTTGTGCTCTAACTCAATCGGCAGATGACATGCCTTTCCATATACAAGCTTGTACGGAGTGCACCCGATGGGTGTTTTGTACGCTGTACGGAAGGCCCAGAGAGCGTCATCCAGTTTGTCTGACCAAGAGGCACGATTTTCGCCCACTGTCCTTTCAAGAATTCTTTTTAAACCACGATTCGATACTTCAACCTGCCCACTTGTCTGTGGGTGATACGCGGTGGAGAGACGATGAGTGACTCCATATTTAAGCATGACCTTTGCAAACTGGTCATTGCAAAAATGTGTTCCACGATCACTGATGATGGCACGGGGAGCACCAAATCTGGCAAAGAGAGATTTAAGAAATTTGCAAACTACTCGGGCGTCGTTGGTGGGGAGCGCCTTTGCTTCAACCCATTTTGACAGGTAATCGACAGCCACAAGGTATGTATTTGTTGCTTTAGAGATGGAAGGTCCCATGAAGTCTATGCCCCAAACGTCAAAGATTTCACATACTTGGATGGAATTTTGAGGCATCTCATCCCTTTGTGAAATTTTTCCTTGTCGTTGGCACGAGTCGCAATTTTTAACCAACTCGTGGGCATCTTTGTATATTGAAGGCCAAAAGAATCCGGCATCAAAGACCTTTTTGGCGGTGAGATTTGCACCGTGATGTCCCCCGGTGGGTCCATTGTGGCAAGCTTCGAGAATGTCGAGAGCTTCTTTGCCGTGCACACACCGCCGGATCATTTGATCTGCACAGATTTTGAACAAGAAGGGGTCATCCCAGAAGTAGTGTTTGACATCTTTGAAAAACTTGTTTTTCTGTTGGGATGACATTCCCTTGACAATGAAATTCCCCGCATGGTAGTTTGCGAAATCTGCAAACCATGGGGTACTATCAACATGAAGAGCAACCGATCCAAGAGTTTCGAGAGGAAATGTTTCCGTGATTTCCTTGTTCTCGAGTTTATCTTGATGAGGGTTCTCAAGTCTGGAAAGATGATCGGCGGCCAGATTCTCTGCTCCTTTTTTGTCTCGGATGACAACATCGAATTCTTGGAGCAAAAGGATCCACCGCATCAGTCTTGGCTTAGCCCTTCTTAGCGAGAGATTCTGTATAGCAGAATGGTCGTATACACTAGGCTCTTAGACAAAACAAGATATGACCGAAATTTCTCAAAAGCGTACACTACGGCAAGCAATTCTTTTTCGGTCGTAGTGTAGTGTGCTTGAGCTTCAGTCATGGTTTTGCTGGCATAGTGAATTGGTTGGAAATGCTTGTTCTTTCGTTGCCCTAGGACTGCCCCAATTGCAAAGTCACTTGCATCACACATTAGTTCGAAGGGCAAGTCCCAGTCGGGAGCAATCAAAATCGGAGCCTCAGTCAATTTTCTTTTAAGTGTATTAAAGGATTCGATACACTCTTTTGAGAAGAAAAATGGAGTCTCTTTTTCAAGCAGGTGAGTCATTGGGCGGGCTATTTTTGAGAAGTCTTGTATGAAACGTCGGTAAAAACCGGCATGCCCAAGAAAACTTCGGACACCTTTCACAGTAGTCGGGTGAGGGAGCTTGGCGATAACGTCTTCTAGCTCGGGTCGACCTCAATTACTGATTTGGAGGATTTTGTGGTCCAAGAACAATGCCTTCTTTTACCATGAAATGGCTTTTCTCCCAGTTTAGGACCAAATTGGTGTCTTCACACCATTTTAACATTTTGTCCAAATGGGATAGGCATGTAGAGAAAGAATCCCCGAAGACTGAAAAGTCATCCATAAACACTTCCATCGTTTTTTCGATCATGTCGTGGAAGATTGCCATCATACATCGTTGAAACGTGCCAGGTGCATTGCATAGCCCAAAAGGCATGCGGCGATAGGCAAATGTTCCGTATGGGCAAGTAAAGGTTGTCTTTTCTTGGTCCTTCGGGTCTATGGGAATCTGGAAATAACCCGAAAAGCCATCGAGGAAACAATAGAATTGGTTTCCCGCGAGTCTTTCGAGCATTTGGTCCATGAAGGGAAGTGGGAAATGGTCCTTTCGGGTAGCCTCATTCAACTTTCTATAGTCAATGCACACTCTCCACCCTGTGACCAATCGAGTCGGTATAAGATCATTTTCATCATTTTTTACGACGGTCATGCCACCCTTTTTCGGTACACAATGCACCGGGCTTACCCATGGACTGTCAGAGATCGGATAAATTAATCCGGCGTCAAGAAGCTTTTCAACTTCTTTCTTGATGACGTCATGGATTTTCGGATTTACCCGCCTTTGATGCTGAACCGTTGGTTCGTAGTCCTCTTCCATGAGAATTTTGTGGGTACAAAACTCTGGGTCAATACCCTTGATATCAGAAAGTTTCCAAGCGATGGCTCGCTTGTGGGACTTTAGAACCTCGATTAGAGCGGCCTTTTCCTCATTCTTTAAATCTTTTGCAATTATGACGGGCAACTTGTCGTTACCCTCCAAAAATGCATATTCTAAATGAGGTGGCAAGTCCTTGAGTTCAACCTCAGGGGGCTCATTAACTGAAGAATTTTCATTGTTTGCTTCACAAATTTTAAGATCTCTAGAAAATAATTTTCTTGATTAGGAGGTGGTGGTGAGGGATCACTATTAAGAATTGCTTCGAAGAGAAGAATGTCCCCATCAGGGTCATAATATGTTGGATTAACTTCCGGTGAAGTTGGATCATCCTCTATGGCCAAGAAAAGAGTCGGCTTCTTCGAAAAGGGAGAAATCACTTTTGTCCCCGAATGGAGTTAAAGTCGGAGAAAAAGTAGAGACGATTGGATCATAGTAAGGAGTGGGATTGCCACTCTGAGATCACATTTGAGAAACCAAGAACTTCTTGAGAGTATTCTTCACAAGCCATATCAATGACGTCAATTCGGTTTGCCGTTCATATGTTGGTTAATTAGTTGGCTATCTCGAAGTTTGGTTAGATTAATTGTAATGGCCTCTCTACCAACACGAGGGTTATTCACCCTGTTTTACATCTATCAATTGCACGACTGGTCTGTAAGAACTTCTCCCCGAGAATTAAAGGTACTCCGGGGTATGGCTCAAAATCGACACGACCACGAAATCTGCTAGAAATTGGAACTTTCCCATCGTTACATAGACGTCTTCGGCGATACCGAATCGGTTCAGAGAATTTGGTCGGTTCCTGCTAGCTCTAGCGTCATGCAGTTGGGGTTAGTGCAGGAGAGAGAGAGTTTCCATACGGAATTATGGCATAAGATTAATGCTTGCGCCGAGATCGGCAAGCGTTTGCATGTATTAATTCTCTGGAGAATTCCACATGGAATAAGAAAATGGCCAGGGTCTCCAAGTTTTTTTCGGTAAACTTGTTTTTAGGTTGACTGCTGAGACATTTCTATTCAATGGGGTTCTAGCCATTTCAATCAACTTTTCTTTGTTTCCGATTAGGTTTTTAGAGTCGCAGGCGAATTTTGGCATAAGCATCAAAGGCATCCGTAAAGTATTTCGAACTCAAATCTCGAAAGATTTCATAGAATTTTTCAATTTGGTCGTTAGCTTTTTCACGACGTCTTTCATCATTTCTTCTTGAAGGAAATAGAATTGATGCTTTTTGGTTAGGCCTTGAAGCACTAACTGGAGCATTTACGGGCTCAGAGATTGATTCATGATGGAACAATCATGGAATAACCGGAGGGTTTTTGGATGTCTGTGGTGCCTTCCGTTTATTAGTAGGAGGCATTCGTAACCTTTGTGCCTCTGGTTCACGTGATACTTCATTAGGAGAAGAAGTAATAGGAATCATGGGTCCCTTGTTAAGCAAACCAACAACTTCGAGTGGTAATACCTGTAAATCCTCCTTCGGGTTATAGTAACGGTTCGTTACTAGGGGGAGAGTTCCCGAAGTGAGGCTTACGGGATTGGAGCACATGGTGACAAATTGGAAAGCATTGTCCGTGAGATTGGTCAATTGATTTTGCAAGTTTTGACCTGAGTTTGCATGGTCCACATCACAGATCATTAGCCTTTACGTAGGCTTGGAAATTCTTCTTCGATACACCTTGATCTGAGATGTGGAGATTGATAGGGGGAGCTTGATAAGCAGGAGGTTGAACAACCTGAGGGTCGGATAGTTTGACTTGATGAACAGGGGGTTTGGTAAGCTTGGAGCTGATTAAAATTCCTCGGTTTTGTTTTGTAAAGATTCTGATTGTTTCCTTGATTTTGCAACATTATGATTGTTTTTGAACGGGCGAGGATAAATCGGGAGGTCGATTTGATTTTTGAAATCGTTGGGATCGATAACTGGTGTTTCCTGGTTGTGTAGTTAGCTGCGGGCTGCTTGTGAGGACATATTTCTGGAATATTATCCACGATAAACATTGCCAGTGGTGGCTGGACAAGTTTGGTAGGAATGAGCACCACCGCAAGTAACACAACTTTCCTGAAAACTCGCTTAGACGGGAGTTATGAGCGGAGGATAAGGATCATTGGTGATTTTTCTTTCAAGAAGTTAAAGCTTTCACCATATCTTTCAGCACTCATGCTACCTTCTGAAGAGGATTTCTGGGTGGAAGTGAGTGTACTCACTTTGGAAACAAGGTTTGTACGTGGAATTACGAACTTTGGTTTGCTTTCAATGATTCTTAGCAATCACGAGGCTTTTATCCAATATAGTTACCACCCGCGGCGGAATTTAACGGAATCTGATCGTAGAGTTCAGGCATTATAAATGAATCGAGTGGATGAATTCTGAAAATCCATGATAAAGACATGCCGAAAGAGATCGTTTAATAGGTCCTGCTTCATAAATCGTCTCAATCAAATCTTTGTTGAAATCTCGTGATTCATTTTGATGATTTTTTGGTTGTTTTAGATCCGGTGGGAAATATTTGTTGATGAATTCGAAACAAGATCATCCGTGTTTGAATTCGATCGAGGGGTTTCTTCTCAATCCAAATCCTGGCTGCTCCTCGGGGAAATGGGAAAAAGCATAAGCTTTACCGACGTATCGGGAGTTCGGGAACATTCATCGTAGAAGTGATCTTGTTGAAATATCGGGGATGTGGGCATGAGGACGTCTTTGTCATGTCCAAGAACTGCTTGTTTTTTGAACGAGGTTCAGCAGACCGTGCTTAAGCTAAAAGTTGTCCGCGGTGATTCGGGCACAACGATGGCTATCTCGTAACCAACCGCGGGTTTTTGCACAGGCTGTCTCAAATCTCGCGCGTTGTTAAGCTCGTCTGGTGGGTAGAAGCTCTGGCTATCACGGTCCCAGTGTTGTATACACGGTGGTCTTGGTTTCCGTGTGCAGCGTGAATCCATATCCAGTGAGTGGGTTGCTTCAAGCAATTGAGCCATAGTCCGGGTATCATCCATCGGAGCTAGGGGATCTGGATTTTCAATTGGTTCTTCAAGATTAAATTGTTCAACAACAGGTGGTGGGGCCTGTTGTTGTTGATTATGAAGATTAGTGATTGGGAACGATGTGTTGCAATACACTAAGAAAGAAATTTACACTAATTTTTTTTGTTCTTTTTGGTTTCAAAAGAAATAACAGTTTAATTTTAATAACAGACACTGAAAAAGACAACTTAACTAATAATGACAGCTTTCGGTAACTCTTCGAAAAGAAAAACGCACAAGGAGCGGAGAAGGATATAGGAAAGCGCGAAGCTATTAAAAACCTTTGTTCCTTTAGGGTCTAGTCTCGGAACAACCGCCTTATACCCCTCTTAGAGTTTGTTTATCTTTTAAAAGGTGAACCGTACCTCGCAAGTGACACAAAAGGCAAGTTTTTAAATCTTTTGTTCGAGTTGGGAACCAACAAGTTCACCGGAAGTTATTATGATAATACCTCAATTGAGAATATTATATTTTGGTATTTTTACCAATTTGTGAATTTTATTTCTTTTTATGGACAATGTTTTTATATTTTTGGTTTTTTTTATAGGATAATATTCACAGATTCAAACACAAATGGTCAGACGTAACGATAATCGTTTTCTCAGCCTCCCCGGCAGCGGCGCCAAAAATTTGATTGAAGCTAAAACTATATATATAATATATAATAAAATATATATAAGAAGTATAATCCAAAAACAATCAATGAAACCGAGAAGTAGTATAGAATGTTCCCGGGTCGTTTATCCCCAACGAGGCTGTGCTGGAGAATCGATACAGTCGGAAAATTGGAGTTTGAATGAGATTAATGATTTGAGAGTGTAAAAATCTATTAATCAATATAACAAGCAAAAACGATTGAGAAAAACCTAAAAATGAAAGCTAAATAACTTAAATCCTAAAACAGGCACGAAAAACGAGGGTCAAAAACCTAAATTTTGCAAATTAAACCCTAAAACAAATTTAAAAGCTAAAATAGATTCTAAATGACAAATAACGAAGTTTAAAAAAAACTAGACTAAAAAGTGAGGTGTTTGACCACAAAAAACGTAGTCAAGACAAGAACGTACCCTGAGACGGTTCTTTAAAAATCAAAACGTTTGCCAAAATTAACCCTACAAAAATTTTTCTGTTTTTCCTACGTAAAATATGAGCTAAATAACAATTTCCAAAAAGAAAAATATTTTTTTGATAATTTTCTTTTTGTATTTTTATGAATTTTTCAAAAACTTTTTAAAGCAATTTAATTATAAAAAATACTAAACTATTTTTTTAAAAATTCTGAAAAAATTACTAAAATTGCTTTACCCTAAAACTATCCTAAGAAAAATAAGAAACCCGAAATTCGGCTTATAAATAAGCTGAAAATAAGCTTAAACGAGCTTATAGCTAAAAGGGGCCAAACACCCTTAAATACCAAGGTGCCCAAGGGTCTAACAGAAAAGACCCAAGGGCACAGCGGTAGGAGTGTTTATAAAAGGAGGGTGTATTGAGGGTGAGGACCCGGGTTCGAGTCTTGCTCACCCGGGTTTCCTCTTATCTCCCTCCTTTTTTTTAGAAAAACTTTTTACACAAACTTAATAAGCACATGGGGCTTATCATTTTTCATAACTACAAATTTTTGTGAGTGCTTATAAATAAGCTGGAAAAAGGGCTTTTTGATGGCAGTTTGCTTAATTTAAGCTTAAAGGCACAAGTGCTTTTCTTAATGGCTTTTTGGACAAATAAGCAAAGAAAGTGGGAAAATAATCGAACACAACTTAACACACAAACATATAGGAACAAAAAATAAGCAAATGAAATAAGCCCAATAAGCCAAAAATTGGCTTAAACCCTCAGCAGTACTAACTTAAGAGTTAGTACTGCTAGAGTGAATTTTAAGTCTGCTAGGCTTGTTAAGGGGCAAGATAAGCTAAGAAACAAAGTAATGAACAATACAGATAAGTATCTAAACTAAATAAGCCTAAGAAAAACAAAAATGAGCTATAGGAATAAGCTAAGCTAAGCAAAAATGACAGAATACTAAAATCCTAAGGACAAAGAAACTAGGCTAGACTAAGGGAGCTTAAAATGAAAAATAAGCTAAGGAAAGGGAAAACTTAAGCTAGGGCAAGGGAACCTAATCCTAATAAGCAACTACAACTAAAATAAGCTAAGAAAATCAGCTAGAAAAGCCAAAAGACTAAAATAAGCCACAAGCCTAATTCTGAATTCAAAACAGTTAAAATGACACTTTTAGCTTAAAATTAAGCAATCTAGGGGGGGACTAAGGCTTAAGACTACTAGGGCTTATCAATGGACCTAAGGACAATCTAGAAAGCTAAAAAGAACTAAGGGCTTAAGGACAAATAAGCTAGAAAAGTGGGCTTAAGAAGGGTGTCTAGCACCAGGGGAAATGAACTAAAAAAAGGGGCTTAATTTGGCAGCTTAAAATAAGCTGTCAAATAAGCTCAAAATGAAAAATAAATGGTAAACAGATTAAAAGGGGCTTATGAAGAGCTTATATTTAAAATTTCATTTGTTAAAAACAATTTAAACCTGCTGGTTTTTGTTTTTGAAAAAGAGCTTTTTCTTTTACTAAAAGATGACACCAAATTTTTGGCAGTTTTGACTTAGGTAAACAAATGACTCAAAACACTTTTTAAAAACTTGTTTAGACACTCAAATAAGGATTCAAAACAAAGGTAAAAAGGGGCTTTACACAGCTTAATCAAATAAGCTGTGTAAAGAGTCTTTTGACTTAACAAATTTTTAGCTAACTTTTGTCACAACTTAAAAACTACACTTGTTGCTTACAACTATGCGAAAGCAAGCGTAAATGAGGCTTAATGCACTTAGCAAGTGATGGCAAAGTGACAACAACCCATAACCATCCCATTTTGACCCATTTTGGGCTTAACCCAAACACCCCTTTATCTTTTTAAAAAACGAATTTAACACTTTTAATCACTGATTTAAGCACACATTTTTACAAGTAAGTATTTTAAACAATATGTGTTCATTCGTAATTTTCAGGTCATTTACGACTAACATTATTGCACTATATTATTATTATTTATTTTTTTTTCGTACGCGTTCTTTTTAAATTTATTAGATAAGTTAAATAGCGTAATAGTATAAAATTAATCGTTTAGCGTAACGGACACCAAAAAAATAAATGTTTACATAATGCAACGTGTCTTAAGTAATTCATTTTCGAGTATAAGTATTTACTTTGTTTATTTTATTTTTATTGCGTTACGTTATATGATTCCCTGTTTTCGTGATAAAAATTTCGTTTTAGGCATACCCGGAACACAAAAATAATTCTACGCTTCAACAAATACCCAATTTATACCCATACATAAAAACAGTTACAAAAATATATCATACATAGCATCATATGTGAAATAAAATAGATTTAAATTTTAGAAATTAGTTTTAAGAAATTAGGTTTTAAGATTTAATTGATAAAATTAGTGTTCAATTGATTGATAAAAATTAGGGCTTTTCATTCCATAAAATTTCTGCACCATTTTAGTATTTTTAAACCAATTTTCCATATTTTTCCAGTTTGATTTGTAATTTTTAGGAATTAAAATAGATTTTAGTGAATTACTTTTTCTTAAAAAATTCATAAAAAATTCAAAAATAGATAAAAAATTCCAATTCTTTCTCCTAAAATTTTCTTTTTAAATTTGTGATTTTTAGGTATAAAATTTGTTAAAAGTCGTGCCTTAGATTTTAAATTTCATTTTTAGCTCGCGTTTTTACTTTTCGTGCATTTAAATTTCGATCTAGTTAATTGTTTTTAATTCGTGTTATTACATTTGTAGTATAACCAAAAGTTCAAAAATCCTTTATCATTCTAAACTCGAATCCGAATTTCCCCAATTCTCAATTCACGATTTCGTTGGGACACGACCCGAGTAGTACAATACTTCCCCCGATAAAAGATATACAAATGTGTTTTCTTTAGTGAGATTTTTACCTTGTATTTCTCTTGATTGAGAAGTATTTTGGATAGAAATTTTCACGGGATTAATACTATATACGTATATAAATTTTGTTTTGCTTTTGCTACAACATCAAATTAATATATATCTATATATATATATATATATAAATATATATAATATATAAAAATATAAATTAATCTTTTGCAATATGACGGGCAACTTGTCTCACTTCCAAAAAATCATATTCTAAATGAGGTGCAATCTTGAGTACACCTCAGGGGGCTCATTAACTAAAGAGTTTTGCTTCACACAAATTTTTAAGATCTTTTTCGAGTTTTCCAAGAAATTTAATTTCCTTTATTGGAAGGTGTGGTGATGGATCACTATTAAGAATTGCTTCGAGGAGAAGAATGTCCTCATCATGTCAAATAAAAGTTGGATTCAACTTCCTGTGAAGTTGGATTCATCCCTATAGCAAGTAAAAGATCGGTCTTCTTCGAAAAGGAAAAAACACTGTCTCCCAAATGAGTTATAGTCGGAGAAGCATTGAGACGATTGGATTCATAGTAAGGATTGGGATTGCCACTCGAGATCAACATTTGAGAAACAAGAACTTCTTGAGAGTATTCTTCACAAGCCATATCATACGTCAATTCTGTTGCCGTCATATGATTGTAAATAGCCGTGTATCTGAAGGTTTAGGTTCCAGATTAACTTGAAATGGCACTCTGACAACACGAAGCTTTATTTCACTTCGTAAACATCGATTTAATGCACGACTGGTCTTTAAAGAAAATCGTCCTCCCTAGAATTAAAGGTACACGGGTCTGGCTCAAAATCGACGACCATAAAACTGCAGGAAATTGGAACTTTCCAACCCGTTACATAGACGTCTTACAGCGATACCGATCGTTTTAGAGATCGATCAACGGTGAACGGCGTTTCCCGCTAGCCAAGCATCTATGCAAGTCGGGGTAGTTCTGGAAGAGAAGATTTTTCCATACGGAATAGGCATAAGATTTAAGCGTGTCGCCAAGATCGTCCAGGCCGTTGCATGTAATAAACTCGGAGAAAACGCATGGAAAAAAGAAATCGGCCCAGGGTCTCCAAGATTTTTTGTAACGTTGTTTAGGATGTACTGCTGAGCAATTCTCATCAATGGGGTTCTAGCATTTCACTCAACATTTCCTTTTTTTCCGATATAAGGTTTTTAGAGTCAGGCGAATTGTAGGGCATAAGACAACAATGGCCATCCGTAAAGCAAAATTTTTCGAAACTCAAATCTCTAAAGATTTCGTAGAATTTCTCCATATGGTCGTTAGCTTTTCAGACGTCTTTCATCAATTTTCTTCTTGAAGGAAAAGCAATTGATGCTTTTGGTTAGGACCTTGAAGCACAAACTGGAGCGATTTACAGCTCAGTGGGGGGGTCGGAAGATTGATTTCATGATTGACAATAGGACAACCGAGTGGGAATACTTCGGTGTCATCCGTTATTAGTAGGAGGCATCGAATCCTTTGTGACCTCGGGTTCACGTTCTACTACATTAGGAGAGGAAGTAGTATGAATCGGGTCCCTTGTAAGCAACACACCACTTCGAGTGGTAATACCCTTTAAATCCTCCTTCGGGTTATAACGAAGTTACTAAGGGAGAGTTCCCGAAAGTAAAGCGGTATTAGAATTACAAATATGAAAGCATGTACGTGAGATTGGCTAATTGATTTTGCATGTTTTGGACCTTGAGTTTGCATGTTCCTCATCACATCACATTACTTTACGTAGGCTTGGAATCCTTCCTTTAAACACCCTTGAATCAGAGAAAGACTGGAGCTTGATAGGCGGAGCTTGATAAGCGGAGTGTGAACAAACTGAGGTCGATAGATTTTACCTTTATTAACCGGGGTTGGTAAAGTGGAGCTTGATTAAATTCCTCGTTTTGAGTTGTAACGAATCTTATTGTTTCCCTTGATTGTTTTGAACGGGAGGAAAACCGGAGGGGTCGAATTGATTTGAAATGCCGTGCTCGATAACCGGTTTTCCTTGGTTGTAGTTAGCTGCGTACTGCTTGAGAGACATAATCTTGAATTATTATCTCGATAAACATTGCCAGTGGTGGCTGGTACATTTGTAGGAATGAGCCACGCACCCCGCAAGTAACACAAGTTTTTTACTAGTTCCTCAACCGCTTTGGACGGGAGAAGACGGGAGATTGATTTATTTCTTATCAACAATAAAGCTTTCACCATATCTTTCAAACTCAAAGCAACCTTGGAAGAGATTCCGGGGAGTGGAAGTGCTCAACTCACTTGGCTAACAACCGTTTGTTACATGTAATTACGAACTTTGGATTTGCTCAATGATTCTTAGGCAATCACCGAGGCATAGTAATTCCAAAAAAGTTGCCATCCCAGGCGTGAATTTAACGAATCTTGATCGTTAGCAGTTCAAGCATTATAGAATGTATCGAGTGATGCAATTCTGAAAATCCAATGGATGTGACATGCCCGAAGCAGATCGTTAAATTGTCCCATGCCTTCAAAAACGTTCATTCAAATCTTTGGTTGAAATCTCGTGATTTCATTTCGAAGATTGGTTGTTTTCGGACGAGGGAAAAATTTGTTGAATGAATTTTGAAACAAATCATCCCCATTTTGAAATCGTTCGAGGGGGTTCTTTTTTCAAAGCATATTCCGGCTTTTCCCCCCTCGTGGGAACATTGGAAAATGCATAATCTTACCGACTAATGGGACGTTCGGGAACTTCATCGTAGAAGTGATCTTGTTGAAATATCGGATGTGGGCATGAGGATCTTCTTTGTCATGTCCAAAGAATTGCTTGTTTTGAACGAGGTTAAGCAGACCGTGCTTAAGCTCAAAGTTGTCCGCGGTGATTTCGGGCACAACGATGGCATCCTCGTAACCCGCGGTGGGTGCTTCAAGCAACTGAGCCATAGTCCGGGTATCATCCATCGGAGCTAAGGGATCTGGATATCAATTGTTGCCTTTTAAATTAAATTTGATTCACAACAGTGGTGGGGCCTGGTGTTGTTGATTATGAAGATTACGAGTTTGGGAACGAGTGTGCATACACTAAGAAAGAAAATTTACACTAATTTTTTTGTTCTTTTTGGTTTATCAAAAGTAAATTCACAGTTTATTTTAATAACGGACAACGAAAAAGACAACTTAAACCTAATAATCGACAAGCTTCTCGGTAACTCTTCGAAAAGAAAAACGCACAAAGGAGCGGAGGAATAGGAAAGCGCGAAGCTATTAAAAACCTTTTTCCTTAGGGTCCTTAGTTCCTCGAACAAACCCCCTTATAATACCCCACTTAGAGTATGTTTTATCTTTTAAAAGGTGAACCGTACCTCGCAAGTGACACAAAAGGCAAGTTTTTAAATCTTTTGTTCGAGTTGGGAACCAACAAGTTCACCGGAAGTTATTATGATAATACCTCAATTGAGAATATTATATTTTGGTATTTTTACCAATTTGTTAATTTTATTTATAATTAAAGACAATGTTTTTATCTTTTTGGTTTCTTTTTTTAGTTTTAAATGATAATTATACTAAAAGAAAAGAAAATGATTTTTGTACTTGTTTGGTTTTTATTATAAGATAATATTCACATATTCAAACACAACAACAAACTGGCCAAAACGTAACGATAATCTGTTCAAACAAAAGCAACACAGCCTCCCCGACAGCGGCGCCAAAATTTGATTGAAGTTCTAAACTATATATATAATATATAATAAAATATATATAATAAGTATAATCTAAAAACAATCAATGAAACCGAGAAGTAGTATAGAATGTTCCCGGGCGTTATTATGCCCCTGCGAGGCTGATGCTTGAGAAATCGATACAGTCGTAAAATTAAGAGTTTGGATAATGATTAATGATTTGGGAGAGGTATAAAGCTAAAAATAAATCAATAACAAGCAAAAACGATTGGAAAAACCTAAAAATGAAAGCTAAATAACTTAAATCCTAAAACGGGCACGGAAACGAGGGTCAAAAACCTAAATTTTGCAAATTAAACCCTAAAACAAATTTAAAAGCTAAAATAGATTCTAAATGACAAATAACGAGGTTTAAAAAAAACTAGACTAAAAACGGAGGTCGTTTGACCCAAAAACGAGTCAAGACAAGAACCGTACCCGAGACCCGTTCTTTAAAAATCAAAAGTTTGCAAAATTAACCCTACGAAAGTTTTTCTATTTTTCCTACGTAAAATATGACCAAAGAAAATTTCCTAAAAAAGAAAAATATTTTTTTGATAATTTTTGTATTTTTTATGAATTTTTAAAACTTTTAACGAAATTAAATTATAAAAAATACTAAACTATTTTTAAAAATTCTAAAAAAATTACTAAAATTACTTTACCCTAAAACCTACCTAAGAAAAATAAGAAGCCCGAGATTGAGCTTATAAATAAGCTCAAAATAAGCTGGAAAGAGCTTATAGCTAAATGGGGCCAAACACCCTTAAATACCAAGGTGCCCAAGGGTCTAACAGAAAAGACCCAAGGGCACAGCGGTAAGAGTGTTTATAAAAGGAGGGTGTATTGAGGGTTGAGACCCGGGTTCGAGTCTTGCTCACCCGGGTTTCCTCTTATCTCCCTCTTTTTTTTAGAAAAACTTTTTACACAAACTTGATAAGCACATGGGGCTTATCATTTTTCATAACTATAGCTTTTTGTGAATGCTTATAAATAAGCTGAAAAGGGGCTCTAAAGTTGGCAGTTTGCTTAAATTGAGCTTAAAGGCTCAAGTGGCTTTTTCTTGGTGACTTTTTGGACTATTAAGCTAACATTTGAACAAATAAGCTGAAAGGGATTTCTAACCTAACCTAAATAAGCACTTATGAGTTAAAATCTAACAACTAAATAAGCTGGAAAAGGCTGAATCATTAGACAGAAAGCTTAACTAAGCTTAAGGCAAAAATGGCTTTTTCTTGGTGACTTTTATGAACAAATAAGCAAAGAAAGTGAGTAATAAGCAAACACAGGCCACAAATATTCCTAATAAGCAAGTAAGAGCTAAAAATCAACCACTAATAAGCACTTAATAAGCTAGAAAAGAAATTAAGCTATTTACTACACTAAACTAAGTAAAACAGTCAATAGCCTAATTTGAGCTTAAATTTAAGCTACCTAGAGGCCAAACTAAGGTCTGAAAATCTAGGGCTTAATAAAGGGGCTTATTGGCTTTCTATGAAAGCCAAAAGCTTGAGCTAAGGTTCACAAATAAGCTAGAAGTACTGTTTTGAAATTAGTGGTTTAGCACCAGGGGAACTCAATAAAGAAAAGAGGCTAAAAGTGAGCTTAGAAATAAGCTACTAAATAAGCTCAAAAAGAAAAATGGAGTTAAAACAGATTGAGATAAGCTCTTAAAGAGCTTGTGTACAAAAAATTAGGAGCTAAAAACATCATTTACCATCTGGTTTTTGCAATTGAAAATGGCATTTTTGACTTTTGAAACACAAAAAAAAATTGTTGACAGAATTTGTACAAAACACAAGGAACTCCTAAGGCTTTGGCTAGTTGTTTCTTGCACACACACATGACATAATTCTAGACTACAACTTTAGGTTTTTAAAACTTAAGCAAATAAGCACTTTGAAACTTCTTAAAATTCAACATACTTGAGAGATCAATTAGGAAACTTTGAAAACACTTTTTGGACTTAAAAAGTTTGGAAACCAGACTCTAATAAGCTTAATAATGCTAACCAAATTTGGCCAAATGGCCACAACCCATGATGACACCATTTTGACCCATTTTGGGCTTAACCCAAACACCGCTTTATAATTTTAAAAACAGATTTTAACACTATAAAGACTAGTTTAAGAACAGGTTTTTAAAGGCAAGCATTAAACAAGCATAGTTAAGCACTAAAGGGTAAGAGGCAAAAGCAAATAAGCACAATAAGACATAAATAAGCTAAAAAAAAGCTGTGCTACAGTAACTTTAAGCAAAATTTTTAAAAAGAAGTATACCTTTGATCCTTGCTCAAAACAGGATTATGTGAAACCTAAATAAGCTCTAATCCTACCCCTTAGCTTATAAATAAGCTATACTAAGCAACCAATGAGCCATCCATTTTTGCCCATTCATCCATTTGCTATCAAACAGTAACTTTTTCCCTTTTTTTTATTTTTCTTGAACTCTTGTATCAAAGTTTAAAAACAGGTTAAAGATGGCTTATATTAAGAGCTTATGTGATTTTTAAAGAAACACAAGTTGAGATAAAACTTAGAACACAATGTGAAAGGTAAACTGAATTTTCATTAAACTAAGAAAGAGTACAAGTACATAAAAGTAGATTAAGTTAAAAACTAAACTGAGCTAAAAACTACACACTAAAAACTAACTCCTTTGCCTCAAGGGTTACAAAAGCTTATATAGAAAATGAGCTAGGGTTTGGTCTTGCCCCTAGTGTGCCTTCTGGTAGAGACATAAACAGTTGTATAGCGCTTGTGTGTGCTTGTTGTGTGTGTAGAAACACAAAGCTAATCCTGGCCCTTGGTTTTTCTTGTTGCCCAATCAAATTATTCTCAACCTTTGATCGAATTGAGGGTTTTTGGATTGCCACCGTGGACAAGGACCATGTGGGGGGTGGGGTTTAGGTTAGTGACGAAGGTTTTGGATGGACATGGGGAGGTCAACGAGGCTGAAAGTGACAGGATGTGGGGCTTGGGTGATTGGCGGGAAAAGTTGTAGAAGATAAACAATGTTTTTAAAACGGGGGTGTGGTTTGTGAGTTTTGTCAAAAATGGTCCCTGAGGGTGTATGTGTTTATTTCATTTTAAGTCCAAGTGTTAATTATAGTTTGGCCAGTTGGCAGAAACACCCCCAAGAGTTATATAGGTTATTGCATTCATGGTCCTTGTGAGTTATAGCTTTGGAGGGTTGGCAGAAATGACCCTTGTGGTTAATACTTTGGGAAAATGGCAGCATGAGTCCCTCACAAGCATTTTCTTTATATTCTTCATTAAATAAGTTAGGGACTTGGCAATTTTGGCCCCTAAACTTATTTTTCCTTACTTTTTGATTTTGGATTTGTCAGGGTTGACTTTGGTTGACTTTTTCACACTTGGGCTTTGTCTTGACTTTATCTTAACCACGCTTTTCCATTCCGTGTCCGGTTTTGTCGTTTTGGCTTCGTTTTTCGTCATTTTCTTAGATATCCGTTCCTGCACAACACAATTAGCAAAACAAGCATATATTTGGTATTTTAAGTCCGTTTTTGGTTATTTTAACTTGTTTTTAAAGGTAAAAGGTGTGTGTAATTAAACACATACCAGCTAGTAAGTATGTAAGTCAATAAGTTAGTAACTTGGTAATTTGGTAAACTCGTATCGACACGCGATCCTACGATCTTACGCGCGAGTTTACGATCCTACTTGCGATCCTACCTCTGATGCGATCCTACACCGATCCTACATGATTTTATCATGTGGACACGTAAGATCGTACGATCTTACGTGTAAACTCGCGAGTTTGACAGCCTTGACCGAGTGGCTAAGCCCCTCACCTTTCGTCACTCTTTTTGCCTTCTATTATACGTGACTAGGGAATATTTTAGTGTGCTGGCACGTGACCTCACTCCCTCATGAGTAAGCCATCACTACCACCAAGAGTAGTCTAAGACAGTAATAATAATTATGTTTTCATACTCGCTCTTTAATTTGGTAAACTAGCCTTATGTTTTTCTAATGGTAATATGAGGTACAAATACCATTAATATATATAACATTTGCCGATTGAAACGCTAGTGTTTTGATTCGGCCCAATAGTGTCGGCCCAAAACAGGCGGCCCAAATAAAAAAAATTACAAACCGTACTCTTAAACTATGTAACAAGTTACAAAAATTACTATTTACTTTTAGTTATTTACGATTTTTTATATAACAAACTTTATTCGTCATGTAGCAAATATTTAGCGAATTCTTTAATAAAAATTATACCTTTGCGAAGGCCTCTGGATTACGAACAAAACGAGCCTGATATTGATATGCTTTTGAAATACGTACAATTTTATAAAAACATGTTAAAGTTTAATATATATTTCTAAAAAAAATCAAAACACCTCTAAACTACCTAATAACTTTATAATTCAATGGGGGAAGTAGCAAAGAAACTAGGAGAATCAAAGATGTACAATTTTATGAAAATTTGAATTATATAAATTACTTTGAACTTCTTGCTTTTTTTTAAACGACGACAATTTTATTAAAAAGAAAACTAGCAAGGTGCTAGAAATTACATGGGGGAATTAAGCCAATCAATCCAGTTACTAGACAAACGACCTCTATTCTTAAGCAATGAAAAAGAATACAAACGAATATAATCGAAAATGTCACTTTTCCTCAAGGAATGAGAGTTAAAGATGACACTATTACGATACCGCCAAATGAGCTATAAAAAAGCTGCAATGATAACGAGTAAGCGATGTTTTTTCTCTCCAGAAACTGGCCACGAATCAAGCCAATCAATCCAATGGGAGTTGGAATCGAAAAGAGGGAAAGAGTCTTCACACCACCTCCGAATATTCTTCCAAACCTCCTTAGCAAATTCACAGCCGAAAAAAATATGATGATTAGATTCCACATTACCGTTGCATGAAGGGCAAGAAATCTCCGGGATTTCAATTCCTCTAGAAGATAAATTTAGACGACGTGGAAGCCTATCAATCTTTAAGCGCCACATGAAGATATTAACTTTTCGGGGAAGAGTCTTATCCCATGTCGTCTTAGAATCCAAGGAGGGCAAGATATGGTCATCGATTTGACAACGTAGGTCTGCAACGGAGAAGACACCATCGTGAGCAAGAGACCAAACGCATTTATCCTTATTAGTTTCCACCTCAAGATGACCAATTTCCAGGAGCAGGTTATTAAGGTAAGAGGTGTTCCGAACCCCAAGAATATTTTAAGACCAATTCCAAGACCATTGTTCATTACGAATACGATCTAAAACAAGACAATTTTTCTCTTGTTCCAACCGAAAGAGCCTACTGAAACGCGTATATCAAGGGGAATTACCGAGCTAAATATCTTTCCAAAAGCGAGTTAGAGAGCCACACCGTACTTGAAAATGAATGGAATCCATGGGGAGGATAGAACTCGAATGCAAGTAATTGGAAGAACCGACAATCCTAGACCAAATACCGTTGAAATTGCACCCATTGCGTTCAAAACCGCCTTCGCTTCCATGCAAGGTTCTAATGATTTTCACCCATAATGAATCAGGACAAGAATAGAAAAGACATCTTCATTTGTGAAGCAAGGCGAGATTAAAAGATTTTAAACTACCAATGGCTAATCCTCCTTTGTTGTAAGAAGCCAAAATATTAGTCCATTTTATCCAAGCAAGCTTCTTATAGCCTTGTGAGCTTCCCCAAAAAAAGGACGCACGAGATTTTTCCAAACTTTTCAAAACCACTTTAGGGGCTTTAAAGAGAGAGAAGTAATATATGCCAAGGCTCCCAAGGACGGCCTTGATAAGCGTTAGACGACCACCAAAAGAAAGAAGATTTGCTTTCCAAGAAGAAAGCTTCAAGTGAAATTTATCGACCAAACTCTTCCAATTCGCTGTGAGAGACATATTAGAACCGATAGGTAAGCCAAGGTAATTAAA
Organism: Tanacetum coccineum; assembly: GCA_026074375.1. Classification (NCBI taxonomy): domain Eukaryota; kingdom Viridiplantae; phylum Streptophyta; class Magnoliopsida; order Asterales; family Asteraceae; genus Tanacetum; species Tanacetum coccineum. Next base: position 46,819 of record BQNB010011223.1, read on the forward strand.
AGGAAATGAGCCCGAGCTATAGCTCGTGTTAGCAGCTATAAGATGAATTTCTTCAGAAGACACACCAATGCTATAGATGTTAGACTTATGAATATTTATTTTAAGTCCCGAAGCTAAATAAAAAATCTGGAAGATGCGAATAATGTTTTCCATATCATGCATACTCCATTCTGTGGTTATTACGACATCATCGGCAAAGAATAAGTGGCTAAGGTTAATATCAGACGTACCAAAATTTATACCACGAATAAGCCCATTGCGGATTGAGTCTGAAAGAGCCACATGAAGACCTTCCATAATGATGATAAACAAGAAAGGAGATAAAGGGTCTCCTTGTCTCAATCCTTGCCTAACATTGAACTCGGACGAGGGGCCATGTCCGAGATGATTCGAGACAGGCTTTGATCCAAGCCCTCCAAGTTGAACCAAAACCAAGGTTGCATGGCATAAAATCAAGATACCTCCAACTAACCGAATCAAAGGCTTTCTCAAAGTCGACTTTAAAGAGCAACATCTTTTTCTTTCTTTTTTTATACTAATCAATAGCCTCGCTAAGGATGAGAGGCCCATCAAGAATTTGACGACTCGCGATGAAGGCAGTTTGTTCGTGACTAACAATTTTATCAACCACTTTGGAAAGTCCATTTGCGAGAACTTTAGCAATTATCTTGTAGTGAGTATTTATGAGAGAGATAGGCCGAAAGTCGTTGATATGAATCGGGTTGTTAACCTTTGGAATGAGAGTAATGACTGAGGAGTTCGAACCAAGAGGCATCTTTTGTGTAGCCAGGAACGAAGCCACAAAGTCGTGAATATCATACTTTAACAAGTACTAATATCTTTTGACAAAAGCAAAGGTGTAACCATCGAGGCCAGGGGTTTTATCGCTTCCACAATCCCATACTGCATCCTTTATTTCATCTAAAGAAACATGAGCTTATAAGAGGGCCCGGTCGCCATCATTAAGTCTAGAAGAGGTGGAAATGGAAGGGAGATCGATCAGAGAATCATTAGCTTGGAACTTCTGTTTGTAAAAAATTAGAAACACCTCTTTGATTAAATGGGGTTCCGAGACCCAAACGCCCCCATGCGAAATGCCATTAATCGAGTTACCTCTACGCTTTTGATTGATCAAGCTATGAAAGAACTTAGAATTTTTGTCTCCTTCAATGTCCCATTTAATACGAGACTTTTGAATCGTGTCCATGGCCTTGAGGTTATCTAACTTGTCAACCTCCTGAAGAAGATTGATGCGCAAATCACGGTCATCATTAGAAGCTGAACCAGCCTCTATCTTGTCGTCGAGGATTTTTAGTGAGTTTAATGCTTCATGCTTTTGAGAACCTTCTTTGCTTCTGGTATTGGAGTGCCAAAGTTTGATCTTTGGTTTTAAGGCTTTTAGTTTTTCATGATACAATAAGGAACTGGAGCCGTTGTTATGAGCCAAGTGTGCCAATTCTGTTTTGATGACTTCATCAAAGCCTTCACGATTAAACCATGAATGATAAATTTTGAAAGGAATCGGGCCAAAATCACGTTTACAACAGTGAAGAAGGATAGGGATGTGATCGGACCACAAGCGATCAAGGGCTGTGATACGAATGTCAGGAAGCAGATTAATTACCTCTTCAAAAATTAGAAAGCGATCCAACTTGCTAAGCTTCGTACCTTGTTTGTTCATCCAAGTAAACGAGTGACCTCCCAAGGGGAGATCAGAAAGATTAGAGTCGTTAATGAAGTTATTAAAGACCTCAGCTTCGTTGCGAGAGAACATTGAGCCAACACGCTCTTGGGCGTTTCTAACTTCATTCATGTCACCAAATAAGATATATTTACCCCTGTTTGTGTGCATGAAATCACGAATTCGGTTCCATAGCTCGATTTTGGCCAAGGGATTATGAGGACCGTAGATGTTAACCATGAAACAATCTCCTACCGTGTTTTTCCATTGACCTTTAACAATTATGAACGCGTCATCACACCAAATATCTTCTTTCACAAAATTGTTGGGATCCCACATGGATATTAAGCCTCCCGATCGACCACGAGCTAAACTACAAGCATAATTAAAGGAATAATTTCCCCACATGGATTTGAGGCGAAACATTTCTAGTCTAGTCATCTTGGATTCTTGAACGCCTAAAAAATGAATGTTGTGTTTGAAACATAGATCTTTAATCCAAACACGTTTCCTCCTTTTCTTCGTGCCACAAATGTTAATGGATAGCACATTCATTTATCCATGATGTGAACCCCTATTCCATTGATCATTTGATTCAAAGATTTTTGGCAGCCCCTAACATCTAGCCCTAAAGAGCCTCCAACTTCGATCAGCCTTGAAAGTTCATGAATAAATGAAATACCTTTAATGTCTTTGTTCCGATGTCTAGCAAAAGAAGTAGAGCATGTACGGGAATACCCCCTTTTCAAGTGTTCGAATCCAGGAGGACAACTCAGGTCAGACACGTTGTCTTCTTTTGCGGGCTGAGAATCTTTAACATTAGCTTTAGGAGACTCCACATTATTTTCTTCGCCCTCTTTGTCATTATTCAAATTCATAAAAGCATCATCTAAGTCATTAACTGAATTGTCATCAAAAGTGTCCGCAACCTTTTCAATATCATTCTCATCATTATTGGATGAAATGTCTGATTCATCCACAATATTGATGTTCCAAGTGCCTATCTCGTGAACTTGAGTTTCAAAGATTTCCCCATGTACTTCAACCTTCACCTTTTTTGAGATAGGAAGGAGGGATTTGGTAGAGATGCAAACTCTACCCGTGCACATAGCTGCAGTTTGTTCGTCTTTGAAGAACAGAAATTTGCCAAACAAGCCTGCAACTTTCTTGAAAGCGTTAGTGCCCCAAGCGCAAAGTGGAAGACCACTAATATCGATCCAAATCAAGCGTTCATCCACCTTAAAAGAGGGTGAAACAGTTCTAATCAAAGACGAAATGCTTATCATAGTGCCATTCGATCTAAATGCCGCACAAGCGCCTGATGTGGGGAATTGAATCCAAATCCAAGCTCCCCCAACGTGGTGAATTTTAAGATCCGCGAAACCTTCATTCTTGCATATCACGTACATGTTGCATGCTGATCCCAAGTCTTTAAGCTTAACCAATAGAACCTTGGATGTGTCATCAACACTAATCAGGTCATGATCGTTTAGAGTAACGGCACGCGTTTTGACACGAAAAGAGTTATCATTAGATGACTTATGGTTAGCATGCACAACAGACGATGTGATTATGCGAAGTGTTTTTAGAATTAGGGTTAGGGTTTGTTTTGGCATCATCAACATTCATCATTTAGGGCCCACGAGTGTAATGATTCTCAATTGATTTGTTTGAGTTAGGCCTCTGAAAACGTGCCACAGAAACATATAAATGAAAACTCCCAATCCATATATTTGATAAGGATCTAACAAAGTCAGATACATCCTTTATACCCACACATCGAATGAATCTAAAACGCTTACCCACTTTTGATTGTTTGTTGGCGATGAAAGCGTCAACGAGACGGCCATACGGTGAGCAGACATTCCATAGGCCTCTTGAATATACCGAATTAGGAAAGTTTATCACATAGAAAGAAGTCGCTACCTTGTCTACATCTCTATGAAATGGTTCGCCTATGGGTTTTGAGGTTTGTGTTTTGTTGTTATGGAAGATCCAAGTCCATCCGTTGGAATCGGTGTTTTTAGTCTGTTTTCCCATGTTGTAATCCCAGCCCCCCTTCCCTACGAAATCCCGGTAAGCAATCTCAGATCTGATTTTTTTGGAGAGAGGAGCGTAACTTCAAAATCAATGTGAATCAACAAAAAATTAATTAAATAAAACTAATTGAAAAAAACTTTACATAAATCAATGAGGTTATGAATATAATTTTCACCTGTTTATGTGTAATTCGTTAACAATTCAATATAAGTTTTTTTTGTTGAATGCTCAAAAACATGGCATGCAACGAATCACTTTTTCCTACTCTGAACTTCTTGCTATTTATGATTTTTTGGATATCAAACTTCACTTCGTTATATATCTAACAAATACCTAAAGACTTCTTTAATAAAAAATATACTGATGTGAAGATCTATGGATCCTGAACAAAACGAGCCCAATATTGATGTGATTTTAACATACATACGATTTTATATAAAAGGGTTTTTAGATAGATAAGTTACCTAACTTTGCGACTTTATTCGCCTAAGTTACCAAACTTTTTTTTGAGCAAACGGAGTATTGGAGTATACGAGTTTGTCATATAGGTTACTGAACACTAGAATCGTGTTCATTCAGTTTACTCCAAAAACTGGTAACCGGGACTTGAGCGGTTTCCCTATTACATTAAGAAACTTATTAGGTTATTAGACATATATGTTACTCAACTTTGTGAATTTGTTCGCATAAGTTACTAAAGTTTTTTGTTTGTTCTACTGGATTAGTAATATATATATTTATTTACAAGAAAAATCTACACGGGTTATGTTAACAAGATTTTGAATTTTCATCACAAATCTTTAAGAAACTTAAACCCCCAAATAAAAGAATATGATTATTCAAGATTCAAATAGGTTTATGTTTTTTATTAGTTCTTCATGCTTAAGAAAGAAAGAGGAACTCATAACATCACAAAGTCTCAGAGTTATATAATTCATGGGAAGATTATGAAAAAAGGATACAAGATTTATGATTTTAGTGGCGGAATTCGTATTTTTATTTAATCGAATAAAAATTTAGTTTGTTTGAATTCGTATAATTTAGTTTGTTGGCGGCGAAGCTCCGAAAAACAGTAGAGATTACGCGTGGCCCATGGCTTAGCGCGGTTCATTATCTAAATGCTGAAGGGGCTATCGTAAGTGGTTGTTTTGGCGATATGCAAACTTTTTGCAAGAATGAGAAACTTGAAAAGATTATAGCAGTAATTAAGTCTTGTACGCCGAATGCATTGGGTGAGCTAACAATAACACTCAAAGATCCTTCCAGTAAAATTTATCACAATCTTTACATAGGGGGGTTATGGAAAGTCTATCATCGTTGGAGTTGTTTTGATACTTTATAATGTTACGGTGTTTTTCACTAAATCAACAGCCTATTATCTTAACATTACATTGAGAAACTTGGTTAAAGTTTTCCACAAGGATACTGTTTATAGTTTATGAATGTTTAGGTTTAAATTTTGTTCGTTTATGTTTTGAATTATTTATGTAACGTTTTTAATTCATAGTGTGGCGCTGAGGTGTCCGGTGAGTGAGGGTGTTTTCTGGTGACCGATAAGGGTAACCTGATTGAACAAGAAAAACTCTAGTAACTTAGGTGAACAAATTCACAAAGTTCAGTAACTTATTTGTAGGATAACCCTTTATAAAAAAATTAATTAATAAAAATAAAATTCAGTTTCCAGCGTGGCAGGCAACCGGGTATCAAAGGTTAAAAATAGTTCGGTCCCTAATTTGCCTGGTAACGATAGTCCAATACCCCGTTTACACAAAAAAAAGTATTGATAACTTAAGCGAATGAAGTTGGAAAATTGGTTAACCTATATATCTAAAAACCGTATATAAAATGTTAAAGTTGAATATATTTTTTTGAAAAGAAAAAAAAATTAAAACACACTCTTAAACCACCTAATAACTTTAAAAATCAATAAGGAAGAACAAAGAAATTACATGAGCCAAACACGTATAATTTTATGAAAGTTTGAATTATATATAAATAATTGATATTGTTAATATGCAAATTTTATAACAAGAAAAAAATAGTACGACAAAAAAATGATATAAGAATAGGTTAAATTTTATAACCGAAAGCGAAACTATAACATTAATAAGACTCTTATTAAAGTTACTTGCGCAAACTCAAAATCTCCACCGCAACATACGACAACAACCTTTAGATTCATCGATATATAGTATAAACAATATTAAACAATCTTTATCAATGGCGGCGGCGATTAAAATCCTCCCCAAAACATCTCACAAAATTTGAAAACATATGACTATACATTAAAAAATAACTATCATGCTAAGCTTACAAAATATTGCAATCATGAAAATAATCAAATACTAATAGTTTTTGACACACATGAATTACAAACATAAAATTTAAATTAGTTCCGTCGCAACGTGCATACACCGAAATTCTCGTTATAGGCATTTACTGAAATGCTTTTAATTAAGTAATTAACTCATGCATATGATTTGATGTTTATTTTCATTTTAGTAGGGTATTAATGATATGTTATTTTTATGACGATATAAGGTTAGAGGTAGCGGTAGGATGCACAGCTCGTAAGCCTCTAACTCACGGGCCACTCCACTAAATGGGAATGGCTCACACATGACGGACGAAGAAATAGGAGAAGGAGTGATGCTGTGCTTTTTTTCAGGGTTACTTTGAAAGTTCCGCCCTCTCTGTCAAATGACTATTTGTATAAAATAATTTATTTTATTACTTTACCACTTTATTTACCTATAAATACTTTTATATTTTATTATTTTTATACACAACTTCAAACATAATTTTACTCAATATATACACAACTCAAACAAAGTATTTATCATTCATCATTATAGAAATGAATTTCGAAACGTTCATGTTCATAGGCTCATCGGAAGAAGAAGAAGTTACAAGTCGAGACTTGAGTTTTTAAGAATAGACGGCAAGTTGAGTGACCGACGAGAAACATCATAAGTTGAGAACGTTATGGTGCTAGGTGAACAACCGCAATTTTCAGATTTTAAAATGACATTTTACGCCTTTAACTTTTTGTGATCCGACTTGACTTTTTGACATTAGATCTTTGTGATTGTCACATAAAACGATTACCGGCGTAACCTATAATTTTTGGACATATTTAAATAATAAAAATCATATTTATTATTATTACATCACTCTCATAAGCAAATTTTATTTTTAACTTATTTGACTTGAAACGAGAAATATGTGATTATACCTTAAATTGACTTAATCAAAAACGACCACTCTAAATTAACGTTTCCCAACAGAACTCGGACTCTAAAGCAATTTGATGTAAAACGACATTCCGAACAACTTTTTAGTTTTGCCCGAGACCCGAAAACAAACAGAAAATGACTGAAATACCCTCGCAAAATTTTAGAAACGAGAACAACGCGTACTGACACAAAAATAATTAAATTATATTTAATTATCACTTTTATACAAAAAAATATTTAATAAATTATGTTAATACTTAATCAAAAGCGTTAAATTAAAACACTAATATTCAAGTTAACAGTTTTATATTTTACGAACATAACTTACCCAAGTGACTACCAAATAAATAATAAACCATTTTATATAAATTTCTTAAAAACGTTTATGAAAACTAGTCATGTAAATACTCATTTCTCATGAAAAAATCATTTGGAACGCAATGGCGCAAGTTTCGTGTTTTGAATCATCCGTTAAGTTGCTTAAACGAGTCCCGAACCATTATTTTGCAAAAATTACACTTTTGGTCCTTGTAGTTATATTTACACGAAACCCCCTAGACTATTTTACATTTTCTATATTGTTTTTAAAGTTCCAACTATAAATATTTAAACATTAGGGTTTTCATCATTATAAAACCTAACCACACACACTCCCTCTCCGGCCACCTCCGGCCACCCCATCGCCACCTCATCGCCACCCCACCACCGATCCACCTAACCCATCATCATCTCCACCCCGTCACCATCATCATTACGTCACCATCATCATCACGTCACGGTCATCACCAACACCATGCACCACCACCACAAAGCCGCACTACCCACCGCCACCACACGGCCACCACATCATTGTTGCCATCACCCAGCCGTCACCATCATCCATAGGGTGCCTTTGGTTTTTAAAACCACCAGCATAGTTGCGTTTGGTTTGGTAGAAACACCACATAGGGTGTGTTTAGTTATTGATTATAACAGCACCGATGTGCGTTTGGATCTAGGGTTGGTTTTTTATAACACAAACAGCACCAAGGTGTGTTTGATTTCGATATCACCAATCGGTGCGTTTTGGTTTGTTATACAACATAGGCGACGTGGGTTAATCAAAATCACCAAAAAGTGTGCGTTTGGTTTAGAAACACACATAAACAAGGGTCGTTTTGGTTGTTATTAACAGTCATAAGGTGCGTTTGGTTAATCCATAAAAACCATAATAGGGTGCATTTTGTTTTTTTTTTTGTGTGTGTTTTGTGGTTTGGTATTCACATAGCAATCATAAGCACATAATTGTCCCAAAAACAAAACCACGTTTCGCACAGTTCAATTCAAAATAGTTCAAAACACATTTGAGTATCATTTTCCCCCAACAGGAAAAACAGTAAAAAAATGAGGCTACGAGAACTCACCTCAAGCAAGTCTAAGCAACCAAATCTTAATCACACAAGCAAATGAAATGACGTCCGCACACGACCTAGTCCAGTTAATATCCTATTTTAATCATTCATTTCCAAAACAGTCTTCACGTTTGATGCATAGAGGCTAGATGCGTTGTACAATTACCCATAACAATTTAGTGGTGTGATGGTTGACGTCTCATCCCAAATATCTTATCGCTCTGATATCTCCACGATACATACTTATACTATTTTAAAAAAAGATAGATAAGTAACATAAGTAAATATTTATAAGTAATATAAGTGTACATATATATATACACACACACATACATATACTAGCCTCAGGCCCGTCCGTTGGACGGGTTCCTTTAAGAAATTGTTTAGAGATTATTAAATGGATTTAAAATATATATAAATTCAACTTATAGAATAGATAATTGAATTTTTTTATAAATTATATCAAAATTTAACATAAAGTATAAAAATACTTAGAGAAATATTAAAGTTTATGTACACCTCATAAAACTAAAATGGACAACTAAAATAAAACAAAAGGGCATTAAGTTATAACAAATTGGATATATGTTGCAATAATAAAAAACATGTTTTACCCTCAATACAAAATATAGTAAATAAACTTCCGGATGACATAATATAAAAAGATTAAATAACTAAAAAAACATCAAATATTTATATTTCATAAATCGTAACAACAAAATAAAAGTTCAACGTTCTTGTAAATCTAAAAGTGCAATTTAGACGATTTCTCGGAAGACCAAAGTCTATGAAACCCACAAATGAACTGCAGTAATTCAGCCATATATACTAATGGAAAAAGATCCTCTAAAGTTCTTTTGAACTTTAGAGGTAAAGTTTCCTCACATAAATAATATCGGGGCCTACTGCGGGACCCGGTTGTCTTTATCCTTGTGAGGGAACTTTATCTCTAAAGTTCAAATGAACTTTAGAGGATCCTTATCTTATACTAATACTATCACATATAATAGCCAAAGCTCATCTTTACTATATTTCTAATTCTCTTTTTGACATAGTTGGTCAACTATTTCTTACTTGATATCGAATCCATTGTTCTGACTCCTTCCTCATTTAGAGGGTCTGGCCCAACTGCAATCACCTGTGTTGCAAAGCCCACAAGAACATAGTAAGCCCAAAGTACAATAAACAATAACACCCAAAAAATGGTTTTAAAAAGCATAATATGGCATTCACTGCATATCAGATGTCACAAGATACTCCAACACATACACATCATATATTTGTTTTTTGGTTCGGCAATTGGTCAAAACAGACTGGCATGTTAAATGGGTAAAAATGGGTTGTTGACCCGCAAACACTTTCTTTTTTCTTTCTTTAAATTGTTATAAAAGTATTACTACCATAGTCTAAATCTAATACGTAGTATAAAAGTATTCAAGAGGTTCTGTTCTCCATTTATTTTCTTTTAGTAAAATACAAAGGGTTTAAACCATTTGAGATAAAATATGACCAAAATATACCCATCCATAACTAAATGGTCCAAAACTCCTAAATCTACTATGTAAAAAGTATAAACCATCTTTGACATACATATGTAAATAGACCGTCACTCACCATGCCAATAGAGGGTATCTCCTTGCTTGCTTCTGTAAGCAACAAGCCACCAGCGGTTGTTTCCTCGGCTTCCTCAACCTTTCATCCAGCATTGAAATATTAGAAAAATAAGTGATACCAAACCGTTACAAAGCAACCAATACTTAAATACTAAATTAGCTAACACAACTCTAGTCCTCTACCCCACCTAACATAATTCTGTTTATAAAGATTACTAACCTTGATGAGAACTCTATCACTAAGCGGCTTCAAATCCTTAATTCTTCAGTCTCAAGGATACCAAGAATGTCAACCTCCTTCAGTATGAGGTGGTTTGACCCATTAAACTCAACCTCAGTCCTTGAATACTTGGAGTACACTACTTGGGTACCAATCTTTATAATGATCATATAAACAGTAGTCGATTAGTATGTCCAGTGAAATTATACAATGTATGCAAATAACTTTTAACTGCTTCAGAGGTTACATTAACACCAATATCGATCTTTTTGTCTCCAATAGTCCTACCTTCACCAACAACAACAACCTCGTCATCTTGTAGTTTAGTTTGTGATGTTGATGGCAATAATACACCTCCTATACTCTTCTCCTTAGCAACCTTGATTTTTGTCAACACTCTATCGCCCAATGGTTTCAATGAAGTGTACTGCAGGATGAAATGAAAGACGACATAAATTAGAATACGTATGAACTCAGTGAAAAGAACAACTCAACCGGTAAACCATATCTTGTTATTACAAAACCTAAAACAAAAGTAAGAATTAAAAAAGAAAAATGTACAACCAATAATTATTTTGGAAAAAATATTTTCCAATCTTTTCTTGACGTAGTAGACTTGTTTAATATTCATCTACCACCACTCCTACATCAAAGATCAAACTTTCCAACATCAACTAATAGACCAAGACTTATTATTTATATGTGAAGTTAACAAAAGAAAAAAGAATCAGTTTGAAGCTTACCCGAATTAATGTTGCATGAAGGAGTTGATATCCCAATCTAAGGGTTATTTTATACTCCCATTTTTAACTTATTTTCAGTGGTTCAAATAAACTAAGGATGCATTGATATCTAAGCGTCATTTTATACTCCCATTAAACGAAAAATAAGTATCGATTTTGTAGGAACAAACGCTTACATTGGCTACTCGAAATTGCATCTTCAAGTCGCTATCCATGAAATAAGTGTACCTTATCTCATCTTTACACAGATCTGCCAAAGATATGTCCCCTGACATCCTAAAATTTTAAGTTTTTTGGGTAAAGGCTTCTCACCATAACGTACTAATGTCTACTACATGTGGCAAGGTTCGCTCGTAATAGACCTTACCACAACCTCAAACTCGTATACCTGAACCTTGCAAGATATTGAAATACCTTATAATTTGTGCAAGTTGAGCACCTATAAAAGGTAATAGACACAACATATTAGTACTATAAATGAACGTTCGAGAACCCAATATCTATAGTCATAGTCAAAGCAGATATGAACTAAATGTAGCAATGGCCAGCGAGTCCGAACCATTGCATACTTTAAGCCACTATACTATATGTCAAACATAGACATATAAAACCCAAGCAAAAATCATGGATTTCTGTTACTAATTCATAAATGATACACATTTTGTTGATTTAATATTTTAAAGTTTTTGATATTATCTGACTTTTTTTCAAACCTTCCTACATTAGAAATTTAAATTTTAAACCTGAATAATTGTTGTGTGTTAACATTTTTATTTTTATACGTATAATTGAAAATACACAAAAATCAAGCCAAAAGAAATATGTAACGAAATTTATAAACTAACAAACCAGACAACTCATAAAACATGACATTATAGTATGAACAAATCTAGAAAAGTAATAAAATCTTAATTTTATAATGAGGAAAACTTATAAAGATTAAAACTTAACCTGCAATTGAAAAGGTTCTATGTATTCCAATTATTTCTTGATTTTTTTCCCAATCTTCAAGATCATAAAAGGTATAGGGTTTCAACTTCATCATCAATTGATTTTTGACTTTTGGTTTTTTTCCCATTCAAAGATTAATGAAATAAAAAACCAAAAATCGTTTCTTTGATCTTGGATGATGAAAAGTTTATGGTTTGTTGCTAATTTCTCATCGATCTTGTTTTTGTAGGATATTTAATTTATGAATCAATTGTTAGGATTGAAAAGAATCGGTGGTTTTGTCAATTTTTGGGAGCTGGATTTTGTGGATAAGGGTTTAGGTTATAGAATAGTGAGGATGAATTTTTTGTTAGGGTTTTGTTTTATGGATCCGATTATGATTGCGATTTTAGATTAGGATTTTTGAATTTGATAGTAATTGGTGAATATTGTGTGAGGTTATGATTTTAGAATAAGGTTTTTGATTTTGAATGATAATAGGTAAAGATTCATTTATGTTTTCCTGAATCTATTTATGATTAGGGATGCGTTTTTTGGATCTCATGAATGTGAATCGGGTAGTTTTTTAATTTTGGAGGTTTAGTTAATGAAATGTATTTTGGTGTTTGACTTAATCAAATTGGTCAATCCTATGTGGCACCCAAAATGAATTATGTGGCATATTCTTGAATTTTGAGTGGAAGACCATTCTCTCTTCATCGTTTCTATATATAGGTTTTAGATTAGATTAGATATAGGGATGGGATCATGAGAAAACTTCATCTCGGTGGAAAACCTAGAAAACTCATCCATCACCTTTGGATCAAGTCTCTTTCCTTTCCTTTTTTTCACACTAAACTATAGGGGGTTGTTTGTAACTTTCTTTATTCTTAAAGGGTGGGATTGTATTTCATTTAGTTATATATATTTATGTAAATATAATTTCATAGTAATTTTCTAGTATTTGAAAAAAACTGATAAAAAGTCAAAGTTATAAAGTCTTAAGATTAGTTTAATATATAATATAAATAACCAGATAAATATAACGAGAACTAACTTTTACATATGTAGACATACATTTTAGCTAACAAACCCGTCAAGAAAACGAAATACTAAATTATAAAATATTATTTTATAATTCCCGACTAGAAGATAAAGTCATAACTTTTGTAAAAGCTTTGAAAACATCGTTTACATAATTCTCAACTATAAAACGTGCGTTACTTTTCTAACAAGGACTCTTTATAATAACTTATATGGTGATATCCGAACACGTGTCGACTTATGTTGTTTTAATTAGTCTAACACATCTAAATAAACTTGCAAGGTATAATATACCTACCTCCGATTTATTGATTTAATTGGCTGTCCTTTGTTATATAATTCACGGTATGAGTTATATACTTGTTTATTTTTCATATATAATATATACGGAATATATTACATACTTTGTGTACTTTTCGATTTATTTTATTTAACCAACCACCAAACTATTACAACTTGAAATCTAAGTCTTTTAACAACTGTGCGCGTTTTATGTAACCATCCATTCGGAAAACCCAATACATATCCTAGGAAAGTGGATCCTTAGCCGTTAGGGAGGGTAATAAACCACAACTTCTTGGTCGAGCCGTTCCGTTTTCTATTTTGTGATGTGCTTAATATGTTGCATTTTTTGCAGATTTTCCGAACTTCGAGGTGATTTATAGCCCCAAAACGTTTTAACTTGTTATTAACATATATTTTTGGGGCGAGAAATGCTTGTTTACAAATGCATTTACATGGTTGATTACAAATTGGTTTACATACTCATTTATATATCTCGCGATGAGAAACAATACTCAATTACTTATTTAGGTACGAAACACATTGCTTGCTTTTACATGGATACAATTACTTTCGAAATGATTACGGATTAGCTTATCTGATAGAACTTGATAACAACATAACTACAACTACACTGGTTTTCCTTGAAGGTTGACACCTGCAAGGGGTACATTAACTGCCCGGGTCCCTTCTTGGAGGGAACACCTGCAAGGGGTACATTACTGCCCGGGTCTTCTTGGAGTGACACCTGCAAGGTACATACTAGCCCGGTATTCTTGACCAGCAAAGGGGTACATATTCTTTCCATAAATGTCCAGGGTGTTCTTGGAGGGGACACCTACGATTGGTACATATTAGTGCACCGGTTTCATGAACTTAGAGTAATCGTAATCATTGTTTTATACACACATGAATATTTGTGTTGTCTTGAATAAAGTGCATGCATTACTTGAACAAACGTGGTCCAACTATACATAACTTTTCGTGACTATCGTATGGGAAACAAATCATTCACATCTTTTGATTTTAAAACGTTCATACAACACATTGAGGTGATTATTTATAAAGGATTGAAATGGTCATACACACTTTGCAAATCTTTGGTGCAACATTTATACTTAAACAAACCTATGAACTCACCAACTTTATGTTGACCCTTTTAAGCATGTTTTTCTCAGGTGAATAGATGCTTGGCTTACTCGATGTGCATTGGAGTCTAAATTAACCCAAGATTTCATTCAGGATTTCTACTTAAAACAAAAGGATCAAATCTCATTGTATTGCTTCAAGCTTTTCATTTGATCGCAATTATGGGACAGCTTAATAAAATATCAATTTCAAGAAAATCAACGAGATTACTTTTCAAACGACACATTAAACGTCGTTTCCTTGTATCGTTTTGTGCTGAGTATTATGAATAACACCCCCGGACATAATTTTCGATGCTGACTACATTTTGGGGGTGTTTACAGATTGGTTATCAAGAGCACTGGTTAATATAGAACAAGACCAGCATATATTACCTAGACTATAACCGTTTTCACAAGCATTGCATCACAGCAACATTTTTCGAAAGGTGCATACACACTACATGCTTACTATGCATACATTAACTTGTTACATAAGTGCTTACAAGACATACATATATACAATATAATGCTTTGCATACCTTTTTTGCGTATATCGTACGTTTATTATATCAAGGTTTTCAAGATCGGAGATCCTACCCATGATCGTTTTTGTCTTTGCAAGATCGAGATCAGTAATGTCCGGATCGTATCAAAAGAACCTACTATAATGTCATTTTCTTTAATATTCTTGTAAATAATATACAAATCTCGTAAATTATTATATATCATAAACACAAAATTATATGAATGTTTCATAGAAATGTTGTCGAAAATTATAATTAGGAAATTTTAAAGAAATTAAACTTCTTGTTTTTATTAACAAGAAACACAACTCAAAAAATCATTAGTATTTTAGTTCGTAGTCGAGAAAAGTAAGATCGGATCAATTTTTGATCGTTAAGAACCTATGTCAAGATACGGGGATCCTATAAGATCCTAAAGCATTCAAGAACCTACTAGGATTTGGATCGTTTTTGCTTTGCAGGATCATAAGAATATAAGATCCTAAGATCAGGGATCGGTAATCTTAACCACCAGATTTAATAATAAAGAAGTTAATAATAATAAATAACATAAACATGTCATAAAGTACTAGTTGTTAGTTGCATAAGTAACATTTATAACACAACATTGTGATTACACAAAGGTCTTATTTTAACTTCTTATACATTGTGATTTGCACAAGTAGTCTCACTTCGTTCCCAATGACATTGAAAGTAAACAATGTGTCCTCTAAGAAATTTTTCTCATAACTTTATACAATATTGGATAACACGAAAGCCGTCAAATATTGTTTACATGAAAATGTGTTATGCATCTACAGTATTAAAAGTCTTGTATGGGCGGTGACTTGTAATACGAGTATTGATATTTGATAATTGTTATGTTAAACAAAACCCGTCACTGTTCTGTTTACATGGGAATATGTGTGCATCTAAGTATTACAAGTCCTGTATGTGGCGGAAGTTGACTGTGTAATAGGAGGATTGATAATGATAATAGCTATTTGACTACCGATCATAAGACTTTACCTATTTACTCTAACCGAGTACTCATTAACTATCTTGAACTCTATGTCGATATCCCTGATAGGTTTATCCCCTGCTTGAAGACGAGTTTTAAAACACTCGTCCCATAATCATTAAAGCACCATAACTAGCATCGATATGACATCTATCCCCAAAAAAATCACCTTGAAGGTTATGTGAGTACACGTATGCTTCGGAAATTGATTAAGTAGATGAGTTTATAATCTCCTTTATTTGAAAAGATTGGGACCCTCTTTATTTATATAAATAAATTTGTAAATCACCGAACCATAAGCTTATCATTTCTACTTACATAAATTGGAACGCCTTCTTTATGAAAATAAGGAATTTATAAAAAGGGAACTTAATGTTAACCAATATGACACGAGTATGAACTCGAACCCGAAAATCACTGGAATCCGTTAAAAGGGTCTAGAAACACAATCATGCCTTACCACTCAGCAAAATCTTAAGGCCTCACTTAAAACTACCTTATCTCATCCTTAAGTTATTACTTTTGCCGTTACAAATTTTTACGATCATGAACTATTGGTGGACTAAACCGACTTTTTCACACTTGAGCTAAATGATTTTTACTCATCCTCGAACTAACACGAGTACCATATACCGCCGTCATCAAATAAACTCTCCCGCGAGCTCCTCCTATTTGTTACCCTTTATTCTAGGGATATTGTTTCTCGAAATGTCCTCACTCTTCGTATCCCGTCACCGTTTGTTATAGTTATCGTTATTATAGTTGCTATTGTTGGGTCCTGGAGCGGTCCCAGCTTGTACAACTATACAATAGTTAATTGCAAAAACATCTAGACGAACTATTCAGGTTCGGGCCACTAGTAACGAGACTTAGGCGCAAACATCCGGTACGCCTAATTAGGTTTGAATAACTTACAACCATTATCCTCGTCCTTATTAATCATCAACATTACAGATATCAAAAAACGAGACTCCCGTCCTTGAACATTTGAAACTTTAACAGAACATACTCACGCTACAACACTTTTCCCTTCGAACGCTTTCCACTATTAAGAGACCTTTCCATATACCGAGTAATATCTGTCATAAGACATGCAATGATATTGTTTTTGAGATACCTATTTTGATGGATTAAATATCATGGTCAAACCTTGCCAAATTTTTGGTATGTTGAGAAGTGGCCGAACATCTAATTTTGCTGACTAAAGTTATCAACGCCATGTTTAAAAACTGGTCATTTAATCTTAAATCTTTTCTTGTTCACACGGCAGGCTAAGAAGAATCAAATCCCGGGACGGGATTTCTTTAAGGGATAGGTACTGTAACAACCGGAAATTTTGGAAATTTTAAATGACTATTTTACCCTTTGACTTTTCGGGTCCGACTTGACTTTTTGACTTTTGATCTTTTATTGTTACATAAAAACGATTACCGCGTAACCAGTAATTTTTCGGAACATATTTAAATAATAAATCATATTTATTATTACATATCTCTCATGTGCTAATATATTTCTAACTTATTTGACTTGAAAACGAGAAGATATATATTATTCCTAAATTGACTTATCAAAAACGACCAGCTAAATTACATTTTCACAACTCGGACTCTAAGCAATTTGATGTAAAACGACATTCCGGACAACTTTTTAGTTTTGCCCGAGACCCGAAAACAAGCAGAAAATGATCGAAATACTCTCGCAAAATTTTAGAAACGAGAACAACGCGTACTGACACAAAAATAATTAAATTATATTTAATTATCCATTTTTATTAAATAAAAATATTTAATAAATTTTGTTAATATCATTATTCAAAAGCCTTTAATTAAAAACGCGAATATTCAAGTTTACAGTTTCATTTTACGAACAAACTTACCCAATGACTACCAAATAAATAATAAACATTTTAAATAAATATGCATAGAAAAACTTTATGAAACAAGTCATGGTAAATACACATATTTCTCATGGAAAAAATCATTGGAATGCATGGCCGGCAGTTTCGTGTTTTGAATCATCCGTTAAGTGGCTTAAACGAGTCCCGAACCATTATTTTACAAAAAATACACTTTTGGTCCCTGTAGTTATATTTACACGAAACCCCCTAGACTATTTTACATTTGCTATATTGTTTTTAAAGTTCCAACTATAAATATTTAAACATTAGGGTTTTTATCATTATACAACCTAACCACACACACCCCCTCTCTAAAATTCAGCGCCGCCTCCGGCCACCCCATCGCCACCCCACCATCGATCCACCTAACCCATCATTATCTGCAACAAGGCTGTCAAGATCGCGATCCCACATGGGATCGTTTTTGTCTTTGCAAGATCGAGATTGTAAGATCGAATCAAGATCGTAAGATCCTACCAATTTATCATGTATAGTAAGCAACGATTAAAGAGTCAAACTATTTTTTATTTCTACCATCATCAAATATAAATTATATTAATATCCACTTGCAAATTTCAAAGTTTAAATTAAAAAAATACCAAAGTAAAAGTAAAACACAAAAAGTCAAGTTTCAATTGTCACATTAACATGCGTAATAAACGTCTCAAAACAAAGTACTTCACTAGTATCACTACAATTAAGCTATCTGAATTAAAACTTAAAGGTTAACATTCAAAGTTATAACTAATTAAAAGTAAAAGAAAAAAACAACAATAACCTTTAAGAAATTTTTTGCTTAATGTAACTAGAACAATGAGAAGAAGAACCGCTAATTCGTTATTCAGTAATTTCAATATTGGGAAAGTGAGAGTGAAAGGTTTTATTGATTAGAAAATCTATGAAATGAAACGTCCATACTTGTTACTGAGATCAGTGGACTCTATAGTTCTTTTTTTGGGCCTAAAAAAAGTAATAGTGCTAGTAAAGTATTGATAAATTACAATAAGTTAAGAAACTTGGTAATTTTGGTAAACTATTATCGACAAACCGATCCTACGAACTTAAGCGCGAGTTAACGATCCTACTGCGAACCTACCAATGATGCGATCAACAACCGATCCTACACCGATTTATCATGTGGACACGTAATATCGTACGATCTTACGTGTAAACTCGCGAGTTTGACAGCCTTGATCTGCACCTCGTCACCATCATCATCACGTCACCATCATCATCATGTCACCGTCATCACCAACACCACGCACCACCACCACAGCCGCCACTCCCACCGCCATCCTTCACCACCAACATCATTGTTGCCATCACCTCAGCTGTCACCATCACCATAGGGTGCGTTTGGTTTTAAAACCACCAGCATAGGATCTTTGGTTTTGGTAGACACCACCAGAGGGTGCGTCTGGTTTCTTTATCACTATATTGATAAACATAGAAACACCAAGGGTACGATTGGTTCTAGATTTATAACCACCAAAACCGAGTGTGCGATATGGATCTGGGTTTGGTTTTTATAACATCACCTAGGGTGCGTTTGATTTTGATAGTCACCAAAAGGGTGCGTTTGGTTGTTATTAACAACATAGGGTGTGTTTGGGTTATCAGAAGCACCAAAAAGGGTGCGTTTGGTTTTAGAAACTACACCACAAGGGTGCGTTTGGTTGTTATTAACAACATAGGGTGCGTTTGGGTTAACAGAAAAACCATATGGTTGCTTTTTGGTTACAGAAAACCGAATAGGGCGTGC
Source organism: Tanacetum coccineum (assembly GCA_026074375.1). Classification (NCBI taxonomy): domain Eukaryota; kingdom Viridiplantae; phylum Streptophyta; class Magnoliopsida; order Asterales; family Asteraceae; genus Tanacetum; species Tanacetum coccineum. The sequence continues at coordinate 66,312 of BQNB010011223.1, forward strand.
GTTTTGGGTTAGCAGAAAAACCGAATAGGGGGTAGCGTTTGGGTTAGCAGAAAACCGAATAGGGTGTGTTTGGGTTAGTAGAAACACCGTAAAGGCGTGTTTGGGTGAGCCGTAAACTATAAGGGAGCGTTTGGTTTAGAAGTTTCACCATAAGGGTGCGTTTGGGTTAACAGAAACACTGAAAGGGTGCGTTTGGGTTAACATGTTTACCACAAGGGTGCGATTAGTTTTTATATGAATCGGCATAATCATATTAGCTAACTAGATTATATATTATAAAACCTATTAAGTGGTGGTTCAAATGGTTAAAAAAATGTGCTACTTATATTTGTTTCCTATTTCGATCTCGTATATATATCTATATATAATATGATCAAGTATAAGATATATATATAGTATAAATAAAAAATAATATATATATATAAGGTGGGCATTCATCATGAACTATTCTTAGTGCGAGAAAGACAGAAACCATCAAAAACATAAATGCACAACAGCCTTTTAAAATAAAAAAAAATACATTGAAAATCATCAATAAACGTAAGAAATCACCTATGTTCTTCAGTATCATCATAAACTCCTTCCTCTTCCTTTCCAAAAAACCTACACAACGGCCGCAATATTGTTGTTGCATTCGCCATATAAAGAACATAACATGCACACCATCAAAGGAAAAATTGTATTTCCAATTTCTTATCAAATTATTTAAACAACTAATGTTTTTTTAAAACACAATATGTTGTCTTTTAGAACATATATGACAAAAATACCAATTATTGAAGCGTGCATGGCATGATTTTGTGTGTTTCTGTCCAATCTCGCACTAAAGAAAGGTTCTGAAAAGAAAGTCTTCTCTATATATATATATATTATATATATTTATAAATATATAATGTAATATATAATATATATATATATACATATATATATATATATACATATATATATATATTTGAAACACGCGAGTATTGCAACATTGATTGATTAAGTGGAAAGACATTGAATTGAACTTTATAAATATGGAAACGTCTTATAAACGAATAGATCATGCCGAAAAATCTATAAACTACTATACTTAATAAATTTCATTATAATTTCTATTATTTTAAAAAAACTGATAAAAGACAAAGTTATATAGTCTTAAGATTGTTTAATTTATAATTATACAATAACCAGATAAATAAACGAGAACTATCTTTTACAAATGAGACAACTATTTTAGCTACAACCCGTCAAGAAAACGAAATACTAAATTATAAAATATTATTTTATAATTCCCGACTAGAAGATAAAGTCATAACTTTTGTAAAAGCTTTGAAAACATCGTTTACATAATTCTCAACTGTAAAACGTGCGTTACTTTTCTAACAAGGACTCTTTATTAACTTATATGGTGATTTCCGAACACGTGTCGAATTATGTTGTTTTAATTAGTCTATCACATTTCTTATATAATACTTGCAAGGTATAATATACCTCGATTATTTATTTAATTGGCTTCCTTTGTTATATAATTCACGGTATGAGTTATATACTTGTTTATTTTTCATATATAATATATACGGAATATATTACATACTTTGTGTTTACTTTTCGATTTATTTTATTTAACCAACCACCAAACTATTACAACTTGAAATCTAAGTCTTTTATCAACGTGGCGCGTTGATGTAACCATCCATCGGAAAACCCAAATACATTATCCTAGGATAGTGGATCTTAGCCGTTAAGATAAACCACAACTTCTTGGTCGAGCCGTTCCGGTTTCTGTTTGTGTTGTGCTTAATATGTGCATTTTTGCAGATTTTTCCGCAACTTCGAGGTGAGTTTATAGCCCCACGTTTTACTTGTTTTACATATATTTTTAGGGTGAGAACATGCTTGTTTACAAATGCATTTACATGGTTGATTACAAATTGGTTTACATACTCATTTATATATCTCGCGATGAGATACAATACTCAATTACTTATTTAGGTACGAAACACATTGCTTGCTTTTACATGGATACAATTACTTTCGAAATGATTACGGATTAGCTTAAGCGGATTGAACTGATAACAACATTACTACACGGGTGTCCTTGAAGGGGACACCTGCAAGGGGTACATTACTGCCCGGGTCTTCTTGGAGGGGACACCTGCAAGGGGTACATTACTGCCCGGGTCTTCTTGGAGGGGACACCTGCAAGGGGTACATTACTGCCCGGGTATTCTTGGACCTGCAAAGGGGTACATATTCTTTCCATAAATGTCAGGGTGTTCTTGGAGGGGACACCTACGATTGGTACATATTAGTGCACCGGTTTCATGAACTTAGAGTAATCGTAATCATTGTTTTATACACACATGAATATTTGTGTTGTCTTGAATAAAGTGGCAATGCATACTTTGAACAATGGTGGTCCAACTATACATAACTTTTCGTGACTATCGTATGGGATACAATAGTCATTCACATCTTTGATTTAACGTTCATACATACATTTGGGTGATTATTATAAGGATTGAAATGGTCATACACACTTTGCAAATCTTTGTTGCAACATTTATACTTAAACAAACCTATGAACTCACCAACTTTATGTTGACCCTTTTAAGCATGTTTTTCTCAGGTGAATTAGATGCTTGGCTTACTTGATGTGCACTGGAGTCTAAATTTGACAAGATTTCATTCATGGATTTCTACTTACATACAAATGATCAAATCTCGTTGGGTTGTTTTCAAGCTTTTCATTGTGATGCAATTATGGGACAAATGTTATATCAATTTCAAGGAAATCAACGAGATTACTTTTCAAACGACACATTTAGAGGTCGTTCTCTTGTATCTTGTGCTATTGTATTATGAAGTAACGCCCCCGGACATATTTCCGCTGCGACACATTTTTGGGGGTGTTACAGATTGGTATCAGAGCACTGGTTATAGAGAACTAGGTTGCATATTTTACCCTAGACTATAACCGTTTTCACAAGCATTGCATCACAGCAAACATTTTCAAAGTGCATACACACTACTTGCTTACTTGCTTACATTACTTGTTACATTAAGTGCTTACATGACATACATATATACAATATATATGCTTGCATCCCTTTTGCGTATATCGTACGTTTATTTATATCAAGGTTTTCAAGATCGGGATCCTACCCAAGATCGTTTTCGTCTTTGCAAGATCGAGATCGTAAGGTCGGATCGGGATCATAAGATCCTACTATAATGTCATTTTCTTAATAGTCTTTGTAATATTATACAAATCTCTAAATTATTATATATCATAAACACAAAATTATATGAATGTTTCATAGAAATGTTATCGTAAATTATAATTATGAAATGTTTAAGAAGATTAACTTCTTGTTTTTTATTAACTAGGAAACACAACTCATAAAATCATAGTTTTTTAGTTCGTAGTTCGAGAAAAGTAAGATCGGATCAGATTAGATCTTAAGATCCTATGGTCAAGATCGGGATCCTATAAGATCCTAAGCATGCAAAGATCCTACGTAGGATTTGGATCGTTTTTGCTTTGCAGTATCATAAAATTGTAAGATCCTAAGATCAGGATCGGGATCTTAACAACCATGATTTATATAAGAGTTAATTATATAAATACTAGAACATTTCTTAAGACATTGTGAGTTGCACAATGGTCTCATTTATACCTCAGACATTGTGAGTTACACAATGGTCTCATTTTACTTCTTAGACATTGTGAGTTGCACAATGGTCTCACTTCGTTCTCAGACATTGTAAGTTAAACAATGGTCTCTAAGAATATTTTTCTCATAACTTTATACAATATTGTATTACACGAAAGCCGTCATAATTTTGTTTACATGGAATTATGTATGAATCTAAGTATTACAAGTCTTGTATGGGCGGGACTTGTAATACGAGGATTGATATGATAATTGCTATGTTAACAAAACCCGTCACCGTTCTGTTTACATGGGATTATGTATGAATCTAAGTATTACAAGTCTTGTATGGGCGGGACTTGTAATACGAGGATTGATATGATAATTGCTATGTTAACAAAACCCGTCACCGTTCTGTTTACATGGGATTATGTATGAATCTAAGTATTACAAGTCTTGTATGGGCGGGACTTGTAATAGGAGGATTGATATGATAATTGCTATGTTGACTCGTTCATAGAGACCTTTACCTTATTTACTCTAACCGAGTACTCATTAACTATCTTGAACTCTATGTCGATATTCCCTGATAGTTTTACTCCCCGGCTTCGAAGACGAGTTTTAAACACTCGTCCCATACTCATTAGAGCACCTGCATCGATATGACATCCATCACCTTGAAGGTTATGTGAGTACACGTATTGCATCGGAAATTATTAAGTAGGATGATTTATAATCTCTTTATTTGAAAGGATTGGGACGCCTCTTCATTTAAATAAATAAATTGTAAATCACCGAACCATAAGTTTATCATTTCTTACTTACATAAATTTGGACGCTTCTTTATGTAAATAAGGAATTATAAATGAGTGGGCTTAATGGTATCCAATATGACACGAGTATGAACTCGAACCCGAAAATCACCGGAATCCGTTAAAAAGGTCTAGAAACACAATCGTGCCTTACCACTCAGCAAAATCTTAAGGCCTCACTTAAAACTACCTTATCTCATCCTTAAGTTATTACTTTTGCCGTTACAAATTTTTACGATCATGAACTATTGGTGGAGCTAACCGACTTGTGCACACTTGAGCTAATGGATTTTATTCATCCTCGAACTAACGACTGAGTACCATATTCCGCCGTCTATCAAATAAACTCTCCCGCGAGCTCCTCCTATTTGTTACCCTTTATTCTAGGGATATTGTTTCTCGAAATGTCCTCACTCTTCGTATCCCGTCACCGTTTGTTATAGTTATCGTTATTATAGTTGCTATTGTTGGGTCCTGGAGCGGTCCCAGCTTGTACAACTTTATCTAATAGTTAATGCAAAACATCTAGTCGAACTATTCATTTCGGGCCACTAGTACGGAGACTTAGGTCGCAAACATCCTGGTACTACCTAAGTAGGTTGAATACTTACAGCCATTAGCCTTGTCCGTTATTAATCATCGAACATTACAGATATCAGAAACGAGACTCCGTCCTTGAACATTTGAAACTTTATGCAGACATACTCACGCGACTACACTTTCTCCTTCGACGCTTTCACTATTAAGAGACTTTCCTTATAACTTGTGTATATCAGTCATAAGACATGCAATGATATTGTTTTTGAGATACCTATTTTGATGGATTAAATATCCTGGTCAAACCTAGCCAAATTTTTGGTATGTTTTTGGTATGTTGAGAAGTGCCCGAACATCTAATTTTTCTGACTAAAGTTATCAACGCCATGTTTAAAAACTGGTCATTTAATCATAAATCTTTTCTTGTTCACAAGGTAGGCTAACAAGAATCAAATCCCGGGACGGGATTTCTTTACTGTAACAACTGGCAATTTTCAGAATTTTAAATGACTATTTTACCCTTTGACTTTTCGGGTCCGACTTGACTTTTTGACTTTTGATATTTTATTATCACATAAAAACGATTACCGCGTAACCGGTAATTTTTCGAAACATATTTAAATAATAAATCATATTTATTATTACATATCTCTTATGTGCAAATTTATTTTTAACTTATTTGACTTGAAAACGAGAAGATATATGTTATTTCTAAGTTGACTTATCAAAAACGACCCGCTAAATCACGTTTTCACAACTCGGACTCTAAAGCAATTTGATGTAAAACGACATTCCGGACAACTTTTTAGTTTTGCCCGAGACCCGAAAACAAGCAGAAAATGATCGAAATACTCTCGCAAAATTTTAGAAACGAGAACAACGCGTACTGACACAAAAATAATTAAATTATATTTAATTATCCATTTTTATTAAATAAAAATATTTAATAAATTTTGTTAATATCATTATTCAAAAGCCTTTAATTAAAAACGCGAATATTCAAGTTTACAGTTTCATTTTACGAACAAACTTACCCAATGACTACCAAATAAATAATAAACATTTTAAATAAATATGCTTAAAACGTTTATGAAAACTAGTCATGTAAATACTCATTTCTCATGGAAAAATCATTTGGAATGCAATGGCGCAAGTTTCGTGTTTTGAATCATCCGTTAAGTGGCTTAAACGAGTCCCGAACTATTATTTTGCAAAAAATACACTTTTGGTCCCTGTAGTTATATTTACACGAAACACCCTAGACTATTTTATATTTGCTATATTGTTTTTAAAGTTCCAACTATAAATATTTAAACATTAGGGTTTTCATCATTATACAACCTAACCACACACACTCCCTTTCTAAAATCCGGCGCCGCCTCCGGCCACCCCACCACCGATCCACCTAACCCATCATTATCTGCAACAAGGCTGTCAAGATCGCGATCCCACATGGGATCGTTTTTGTCTTTGCAAGATCGAGATTGTAAGATCGAATCAAGATCGTAAGATCCTACCAATTTATCATGTATAGTAAGCAACGGATAAACGAGTCAAACTATTTTTATTTCTACTCATCATCAAATATAAATTTATATAATATCCTCTTGCAAATGTCAAAGTTTAAATTTAAAATACCAAAGTAAAAGTAAAACACAAAAAAGTCAAGTTTCAATCGTCACATTAACATGCGTAATAAACGTCTCAAAACAAAGTACTTCACTAGTATCACTACAATTAAGCTATCTGAATTAAAACTTAAAGGTTAACATTCAAAGTTATAACTAATTAAAAGTAAAAGAAAAAAACAACAATAACCTTTAAGAAATTTTTTGCTTAATGTAACTAGAACAATGAGAAGAAGAACCGCTAATTCGTTATTCAGTAATTTCAATATTGGGAAAGTGAGAGTGAAAGGTTTTATTGATTAGAAAATCTATGAAATGAAACGTCCATACTTGTTACTGAGATCAGTGGACTCTATAGTTCTTTTTTTGGGCCTAAAAAAAGTAATAGTGCTAGTAAAGTATTGATAAATTACAATAAGTTAAGAAACTTGGTAATTTTGGTAAACTATTATCGACAAACCGATCCTACGATCTTAAGCGCGAGTTTACGATCCTACTTGCGATCCTACCTATGATGCGATCCTACACCGATCCTACACGATTTTATCAGGTGGACACGTAAGATCGTACGATCTTACGTGTAAACTCGCGAGTTTGACAGCCTTGATCTGCACCTCGTCACCATCATCATCACGTCACCATCATCATCATGTCACCGTCATCACCAACACCACGCACCACCACCACAGCCGCCACTCCCACCGCCATCCTTCACCACCAACATCATTGTTGCCATCACCTCAGCTGTCACCATCACCATAGGGTGCGTTTGGTTTTAAAACCACCAGCATAGGATCTTTGGTTTTGGTAGACACCACCAGAGGGTGCGTCTGGTTTCTTTATCACTATATTGATAAACATAGAAACACCAAGGGTACGATTGGTTCTAGATTTATAACCACCAAAACCGAGTGTGCGATATGGATCTGGGTTTGGTTTTTATAACATCACCAAGGGTGTGTTTGATTTTGATAGTCACCAAAAGGGTGTGTTTGGTTGTTATTAACAACATAGGGTGTGTTTGGGTTATCAGAAGCACCAAAAAGGGTGCGTTTGGTTTTAGAAACTACACCACAAGGGTGCGTTTGGTTGTTATTAACAGCATAGGGTGCGTTTGGGTTAACAGAAAAACCATATGGTTGCTTTTTGGTTACAGAAAACCGAATAGGGCGTGCGTTTTGGGTTAGCAGAAAAACCGAATAGGGGGTAGCGTTTGGGTTAGCAGAAAACCGAATAGGGTGTGTTTGGGTTAGTAGAAACACCGTAAAGGCGTGTTTGGGTGAGCCGTAAACTATAAGGGAGCGTTTGGTTTAGAAGTTTCACCATAAGGGTGCGTTTGGGTTAACAGAAACACTGAAAGGGTGCGTTTGGTTAACATGTTTACCACAAGGGTGCGATTAGTTTTTATATGAATCGGCATAATCATATTAGCTAACTAGATTATATATTATAAAACCTATTAAGTGGTGGTTCAAATGGTTAAAAAAATGTGCTACTTATATTTGTTTCCTATTTCGATCTCGTATATATATCTATATATAATATGATCAAGTATAAGATATATATATAGTATAAATAAAAAATAATATATATATATAAGGTGGGCATTCATCATGAACTATTCTTAGTGCGAGAAAGACAGAAACCATCAAAAACATAAATGCACAACAGCCTTTTAAAATAAAAAAAAATACATTGAAAATCATCAATAAACGTAAGAAATCACCTATGTTCTTCAGTATCATCATAAACTCCTTCCTCTTCCTTTCCAAAAAACCTACACAACGGCCGCAATATTGTTGTTGCATTCGCCATATAAAGAACATAACATGCACACCATCAAAGGAAAAATTGTATTTCCAATTTCTTATCAAATTATTTAAACAACTAATGTTTTTTTAAAACACAATATGTTGTCTTTTAGAACATATATGACAAAAATACCAATTATTGAAGCGTGCATGGCATGATTTTGTGTGTTTCTGTCCAATCTCGCACTAAAGAAAGGTTCTGAAAAGAAAGTCTTCTCTATATATATATATATTATATATATTTATAAATATATAATGTAATATATATATATATATATATATATATATATATATATATATATATATATATATATATAAAACACGCGGGTGTTTGCAATATTGATTGATTTATTAAGAGGAAAAACATTGAATTTTATAAATATGGAAACGTCTTATAAACGAATAGATCATGCCGAAAAATCTATAAACTACTATACTTAATAAATTTCATTATAATTTCTATTATCTTAGAAAAACCGATAAAAGACGAAGTTATATAGTCTTAAGATTGTTTAATTTATAATTATACAATAACCAGATAAACAAACGAGAACTATACTTTTACAAATGAGACAACTATTTTAGCTACAACCCGTCAAGAAAACGAAATACTAAATTATAAAATATTATTTTATAATTCCCAACTAGAAGATAAAGTCATAACTTTTGTAAAAGCTTTGAAAACATCGTTTACATAATTCTCAACTATAAAACGTGTGTTACTTTTGTAACAAGGACCCTTTATTAACTTATATGGTGATTTCCGAACACGTGTCGAATTATGTTGTTTTAATTAGTTTATCACATTTCTTACATAATACTTGCAAGGTATTATATACCTCGATTATTTATTTAATTGGTTTCCTTTGTTATATAATTCACGGTATGAATTATATACTTGTTTAATTTTCTTATGTAATATATACGGAATATATTACATGCTTTGTGTTTACTTTTCGATTTATTTTATTTAACCAACCACCAAACTATTAAAACTTGAAATCTAAGTCTTTTATCAACGTGGCGCGTTGATGTAACCATCCATCGGAAAACCCAAATACATTATCCTATACTAGTGGATCTTAGCCGTTAAGATAAACCGCAACTTCTTGGTCGAGCCGTTGCGGTTTCTGTTTGTGTTGTGCTTAATATGTGTATTTCTGCCGATTGTTCCGCAACTTCGAGGTGAGTTTATAGCCCTACGTTTTACTTGTTTTACATATATTTTTGGGGCGAGAACATGCTTGTTTACAAATGCATTTACATGGTTGATTACAAATTGGTTTACATACTTATTTATATATCTCGCAATGAGATACAATACTCAATTACTAATTTAGGTACGAAACACATTGCTTGCTTTTACATGGATACAATTACTTTTGAAATGATTACGGATTAGCTTAAGCGGATTAAACTGATAACAACATTACTACCCGGGTGTTCTTGAATGGGACACCTGCAAGGGGTAAAGCCTTATAGGGTCGGGTTCATTCGGGTTTAACTCGGCTTATCGGGTTATCGTGTTGAACCCGATAAACCCGATAACCTTATAGGGTCGGGTTAGGGTTATTTTTTTATATTTTATCGGGTTCGGGTTCAACCCGATAACCCGATAATTATATACATCTATGTTGTAATTTTTTTTCATTTGAGGCCCATGATCATCAGAGACATGAACCTACATCCCAAGGTGGCAAAGGTGTGTTCTGAATCAATTGAATTCATAGGAATAACAGCTTCTGGGGTAACAAAAGAGACTCGTCTACATAGCCCCTTAACCTGAAAGTTGGTTTTATAGTAGTACTTTTGAGTTTTGACAGTCAAATCAAACATGGTCATGGAACCTATAAAAATAGGAGATAGTGACTAGTAATTGTTGAGAGTTATGTAGCATGTGGATCATAACAATGACCTGCTGTCAAGTTCAATAGTAATCTTCAACAATTGCTAGTACTATCTCCTATTTTTATAGTAATCTACAACAATAGCCAAGTCTTTCCAATCATAGAACAGCTACATAAGTTTGAAAGTGTTCTACTTTTATCAAGTTCAAGTGCATACATGAGCTCAAAAGGTATTACAAACTCGAATTTTCATCTGCTTTTCAAATTATGTAGTATTAGAATGTATATACTATTGGTCAAATTTAGGTGTAGTTTCTCTGTTTTAAGCGTGTATCAAGCTTATTTTATATATTAAGCATAAACGGGCAAACGGACGAGGTTTACCCGAGGAGAGCGAAACTTTTTTACTCAAATGTATGTGGCATCGAATCTTTCCGACCCTTCCCTGTACACGGGCCACCTCAAAGATTTACTCACATTTTCACACACTTGGTATTAACATCAAAGATGTTTTGCTTCATTTTTATACCAACCGAAAGCAAAAAATAAATAATAAAAATAAAAAATCTAGACAATAGGATAACTTCATTCAGCCAAGGTCTCTAACTCAGTAGCTATGCTTTTCTTTTACATGTTCAACCCGATAACCCGACAACCCGACCCGATAACACCCCTACCTGCAAGGGGTACATTACTGCCCGGGTGTTCTTGGAGGAGACACCTGCAAAGGGGTACATATTATTTCCATAAATGCCCGGGTGTTCTTGGAGGGGACACTTGCGATGGGTACATATTAGTGCACCGGTTTCATGAACTTAGAGTAATCGTAATCATTGTCTTATACACACATGAATATTTGCGTTGTCTTGAATAAAGTGGCAATACATACTTTGAACAATGGTGGTCCAACTATACATAACTTTTCGTGACTATCGTATGGGATACAATAGTCATACACATCTTTGATTTAACGTTCATACATACATTTAGGTGACTATTATAAGGATTAAAATGGTCATACACACTTTGCAAATCTTTGTTTCAATATTTATACTTAAACAAACCTATGAACTCACCAACTTTATGTTGACCCTTTTAAGCATGTTTTTCTCATGTGAATTAGATGCTTGGCTTACTTGATGTGCATTGGAGTCTAAATTGACAAGATTTCATTCATGGATTTCTACTTACATACAAATGATCAAATCTCTTTGTATTGCTTTCAAGCTTTTCATTGTGATGCAATTATGAGACAAATGTTATATCAATTTCAAGAAAATCAACGAGATTACTTTTCAAATGACACATTTAGAGGTCGTTCCCTTGTATCTTGTGCTATTGTATTATGAAGTAATACCCCCAGACATATTTCCGTTGCGACACATTTTTTGGGGTGTTACAGTGCTCATGTTTGTTTAGTCGTTGCCAATTTTAGTGTGAATTCGATGTTTCTGGAAGAACGTTTCCGGAAGAGGTTTTGAATGAGTCGAGATCTATTCACAAGCATAGTTCAAGATGTAACTCTTCATTCTACATACTTTCGTGATAACATTGATTATACCGGAAGAGAACACATATCTTCATTGATGAAGTGCACCTCCGCAATTCGTTAATTGACATACATCGTCGTCCCTGACGCCTATGATGAATATTTGGAAATGGGTGAAGCAACTTCTCATTAATCTCTTGATCATTTTTGTAAGTCTATTTTGGAAATTTTTGGAGCAGAGTATTTATAAAAAGCCACTATGAAAAGCTATACGCGTTTCACGAAGAAAAGCACATGTTTTTGGGAATGTTAGGAAGCCTTGATTGTACATATTGGGAGTGGTTTGGTTGTCTAGACACATATAAAAGGCAATCTGTTTGACGTGATCGTGGTCTGAATCCATTCATTTTGCTAGAAGTTGTTGTGTCACAAGACTTATGGAAATGGCATGCGTTTCTTCGGTGTTTCTAGGGCGAACAACGACATCAATGTTATACATTAATACTCTTTATTTAACAATCTCAAAGACGTAAAATCACCAGAGGTTCCATTTGTGGCGAACAACGTAACTTGCATATGGTGATATTATCTTGTAGACGCGTTATATTCGGGACGGGTGACACTAATTAAGTCGATTTCATAATCAGGCGACGATGACCACAATCGAATACAGTATAAGCGAATATATGAAGTGACAAGGAAATATGTGGAACGAGCGTTTGATGTTCTGAAAAAAATGGGCTATATCAGCCAATCCCGCATGACCGACTAAGCCGGAAAGAATAAGGAATATGATATATACATGCATCATATTACATAATATGATTCGACAAAAAAAGGGATATCTCCCAATTGGTATCCGGAAGAAGCACATCAACCGGATGACCTCTTACTATCCCAAGAACAAGTGCTACAAGTTATCAGACAAATCAAATCGTGACAAGCGCATCAAAACATTTGTGCCGATTTGGCCGAATACCTTTCTCGTGATGTTTAATTTTAGTTTTTAATATTGTGTTTTCCGATAAGCCAAGGTGAAACCAATGAATATGCTTACGTCTTTGATGCTTATTGGTTGCTCCCTTATTATTGGTGATGCTAAATGACATAGTTATTATGGGTACCTTGAATTTGATGTTTTAGTTACTGATAGATTATAGCAGTGTGCTACACCTTTTATTTGAAAGTATGTAAACCTATACACGGTACTATTTACTACACTACACTTATTGAAACATCTTTAACATGTGTCGACAAGTACACACATTAAGGACTGACATTTTGTGAATGCTTTGATACCACTACTTCATCAGAATTTCTATTTTTAGGATTTTAACAATGATAAGAGCAATATAAACCTTATTAGGGACATCGCATTGCCTAAGTAAATGATGTTTAAGATACCATAACATACATATCATTGGTATATAAAATGGGAGATGTTGGTGTATTGTATCGTGTTCAATTGTTGGGATATGTACATATATCAAATAATACATGTCTGAAAAATTACGTGAGCCTACGGGGGCACACGCGTATACACAGAGGATACGTTTATTAATGTAATTAATTTATTTATTGTATATTAATTATTTTAATATATTTCTTGAAATAATAAAACGGTCGTTAATTATAACGTTAGACGTTATAACTAAATAATATATATTAACAAATAAAGGACTTGTTAGTACAAAAATCAAACCCCGTGGGGTGTTGGTTGTGACCGATCGAACCAAAAGAGTACAAGGGAGGAGAGTGTCGATTTATGAAACTTAGGAAGTGTTTTAGTCTAACTTGGAGAACAAGTCTAGACTATATAAACACTCTGTAGCATGGTTGTTAAGATCTCGATCCTAATATTAAGATCTTACGATTTTACGATACTATAAAGCGAAAACGATTCAGATCCTACATAAGATCTTTACATGCTTAAGATCTTATAGGATCCCGATCTTGACCATAAGATCTTAAGATCTACTCCGATCCGATCTTACTTTTCACGAACCACAAACTAAAGAACTACAAATTTTTTGGTTTTGTTTCGTAGAATTTAAAAAACAACATGTTAATCTTCTTAAACATTTCATAATCATAATTTAGGACAACATTTCTATGAAACATTCAATTGATTTTGTGTTTACGATATATAATAATTTGTAGATTTGTATAATAATACAAACACTATTAAGACAATGACATTATAGTAGGATCTTACGATCCCGATCCGACATTAGGATCTCGATCTTGCAAAGACGAAAACAATTCTGAGTAGGATCCCGATCTTGAAAACCTTGCTCCATAGATTCATAAATCACACGTCGAATATTATATCCTAAAACACTACGTACGAATGTACATATGTGTAAAATGTATGTAAACCAATCGCATGAAAGTCATGCATGATATACCATGCATGTATAGTCAAACGTGGGAAGCTTTGGTCCTTTATTAAGTAGACAATCAGTTGGTTTATTGCCCTTTGAACATTCGAATGGTTTAACCAAGAACATCGTGTTTGTGTTGCGTTGTTTAATCGTGAAGTAAGTACTAGCATCCTAACGTATCTCGGTGACGTGTAGTGTATGCATACCATAGAGGGATCTTATTTAGATCTTGGGTGGTTATTGTGTGTTATTCGATTTATACACACGCGTATATTCAAGAAGGTGTTTCATTAATTGCTAAAAGGTACACGTTCTTGATCATTTGTTAATTATGTATTCTATACGTATTTATATGTTTTCAGCTGCGTACTCGTGATATCAATTGGTCAATAAACACCAACATTAGTTTCATTTGTGATGTTAATGTGTTTCCAAATGTGCGATTTTCAATGAAAAATGTATTTAATCATTTATACATGATATTTTCATGCTTAATTGTGTTTTCAAATGTCGATCATGTTTTCTCGATGATAAAATACATTAGTTTAGTTTATCACATACAGTATTTGGAAGGTTTATAAATCATGTGGGGTTTTGTGTTACATGTAAGAACTTAGGCCCGTTTGGTTTGTAAGTGGGATTGAAGTTGGATTTGAATTTGGGATTGGTTTAAAAGAAAAGAAAAGAGAAAATTAATTATTGTTTAAAAAAATATATATTTTATATATAAGTTAAAATAATGCATATTATTTTAAAATAAATAATAAAGTATCATTGAGAACTTGTGGTTGAAAATTATTTTGAACTTAAAAAATACATTTTATTCATATACATTTTGAAAACCTACCACATTCAACAGAAATGAGAATTGGTATTCACAGTGGCGCGTCAGTCCAATGAGGACATACCAAACAAATTATTTTAACCATCTATGAGCCTAAACCCACTCAAACCAGGATACCAAACGCACCCATATGGAAGGCCATTACGAGTTAAAAATTATGCCATTTGGTTTAAATAATGTTGAAACCTCATTTCAATACGAGTGTGTTTGAAAAAATTAACATGAGCTTCTGATCAAAAAGCTTTTTTTTACAAAGACTGGTTTTAACAAGATTTTTTTTCTTTAAAAGTTACTTTAACATTATACATTCACTGACTTGTGTCTACAAGCTCACACCGTGATATTAGTCATGACGAAGTGAGCTTTGCTCAAGCCACCAATGATTTGAGACGACCAATTAGCACAAGATATGGATTGTGCTAAATGTAATCATCACTAATTTATATTGGCTAATGATGAGATTCTTATCAAAAGAATCATGCTTAATAATAGGAACACCAAATATTTCCATGGTATTATGAATAAAAAGAGATCCCAACTCGCCATTCGTGGGACTCTTGCTAATAGGGAATGGATTTCGGAACCTCATGTAACACCCCCAAAAATCAGGACAACGCAGCGGAATGGTAACATTGGGGTGCTACTTCATAGTCCATACACACAAGTCACA
>BQNB010011224.1:2605-37109 GCA_026074375.1 Tanacetum coccineum
GAAGAAAAAACCAGTTTTTTTAGTTAGTTGTTTTTATTTTAATTTTCAGTTTTGTATTTTCCTTCAATATTAAGCATTTTACTTTCAAGTTTTTAAAATAGCTTTAAAGCTCTTGTACTCTTCTCTTATAAGCTTGTACTTTTTCATTTGTTCAATACGATTCAGTTTACAAGTGTTCTTGTCATTTGTTTTCAAGTTTAAGTGATTTTCATCAAATAAGCTCTTAATAAGCTCATTTGAGCTTATTCTTTCTCATAAGCTCAATTTTAGTCAAATATTGTTGCTTAAGCTTTCATTTACTCAGATTACTCATTTACATCTAAACATGATCACTTGAGTTAACTTGAGTTCATTTTTGAGGCTTAAAGGAGAAATAAGCTAAAATTTAGCTTATTGAGGTTTAGAGGCTTTTGGAAGCCATTAGGATCACCTAGACTCTTCACTTGGATGTCTAGGTGAAGAAGACTCTTCAAATTTCAGGTTTCTCTTTCTAAATTCCATTTTAGCATTTACATAGCTTATTCATTTAGCTTATTTCAGTCTTTAATTGCTTATACTTGTGCTTAATCTTGTTGCATTTAGCTTAGGCAGCTTATAGTTGTCATTGTTCTAAGCTTTCTTAGTTAAAAATTCATTTAGATTTCATACTTGCATTTCTGTCATTTTTAGAATATTAAGCTAGTAGAGAAACTAGTCCATTTCTACTAATAAGCTGTTACTTTTAGTGATTAAAAAGCTTAAGTAGGTCATCTTAAGTAGAAGTAGATATAAAGTTCAAGCTGTTTTAGTTTTAATATAGATTTTAAACTCAATTTTATTTTGACAGTCAATCTTAAGGTAGTGTTTGGATTAAGCTTAAGTTGACTCTTTAAGTCAACTTTGCACTGTCAAAGCTATTGAGTTAGTTGTGTTAAGGTAGTACACTAAGTTTAGATCAACTTTTAAAAGTTAGTGATTCAAATTCAAAGTCTAGAGTTCATAAATCTTGTTTCTGCACCAAGGGCACTTTAGATAAGCAAATTAGTTTAAGCTTTAGATAGCTTTCTAATATTCATCATTGTCAGGTTTAGATGCAAGAGCTTAGTAGGTTTAAAAAGTTAGCATTCTAAAGTTTAGCCTGTAAGTAAGTGTGTTATCCATGGCATCAAGGTGGACAAACGTGGGGGGTGGAGCAGCTATAACATCAGACCCAATTGCATCAGCAAGAGTTTAGCACTTTTTCAGTTCATTTTACTTGAAATCTTTGTGAAAACTTAGCTTATTTTTCTATAGAATCCTTTAGTACACATTTTAAACTTCACATAGCAACTTTTAGTTTCAAATTTCATCCAACAATAAGCTAGGAATAAGCTCAAATCCACAAAGTTAGGCAAAAGCTAAGTTTCTGTAACAGAGACTTAACAGCTTATTTTCCAGCTTATAGAATTGTCAAAAGCCCAAAGTGCTTTTATTAAAGTTGATTAGAATAAGCTAGTCTATAAGATTGTAGTTTTAAGTTTTTTCTGAATCTCAATCTTTAATAAGCCAAAAAATATACGCAGAATCCGTAGTCTGTTCTGTCATTATCTGTTAAAGTTTTACGAAGGTTACCGCGTTTCCTATTATTGTAATTGTAAAACTACTTACCAGTCGCCTACCCTTTAGTTTCATTTCTTTCAATTTCTACCCTGTCTTTCTTAAATAAATAAAATAGTTTTAATTTTTAGAATTTAGTTTTATAAAAATTAGGTTTAGGTTTTAATAAATCAAATTAGGGTTCAATTAGGTTACAAAATTTGGGGCTTTTTGTTCCAATAGATTTCTGCACCATTTTAGTGTTTTAAAACCATTTTTCTATATTTTTCTCATTAAAATTGTATTTTCTAGGAATTAAAATAGATTTTAGTTAATTTCTTTTACTTAGAAAAATCATAAAAAATAGAAAAATAGTTGAAAAATTAAAATTCTTTTTGCATTAATTTTTTTTTAAAATCTAGTATTTTAAAATAGAAAACAGAAATTAGTGATAATTTTTTAGAAAAAGTTTTATTTTTTATAATTCATTAAACTGTAGAAAATTCATAAAAAATCCAAAAAAAATTAACTTAAAAAATTCAATTCTTTTCTTAAAATTTTATTTTTTAAATTTGTGGATGTTTTAAGGGTAAAAATTTGTTAAAATATCGTAGCCTAGATTTTAAATTTCGTGTTAGCATCGCTTTTGGTAACGTTTTTTGTGCATTTATATTTCGCAGCAAGTTAACATTTTTTTAATTCGTGCTAATATAGTTTTGTAGTGTAATCAATATTCAAAAATCCTTTAATCATTCTTAACTTGAAATCCGAAATATTCCAAATACTCATTCCACGATTTTCGTGGGACCAACGACCCGAGTAAGTACAATACTTCCCGGATAAAAAATATACAACATGTATGTTTTCTTCAGTGAGATTTTTACTTATATTTTCACTTGTTCGATAAGTTAAAATTTTGGAAAGAATTCTTACGGGATTAATACTATACGTATATTAAATTTGTTTTTCTACCACGAACCAAATTTTGGCGCCGCTGCCGGGGAAGTCGTGAACGATTTTTGAGGGTATTCGTTGAAGTAAAGTTGAGAAGATCCTTTCCACCGGGAAAGTTACATTCTTGTTATATAATCAAAAAAAAAACTTTCCTTTAAAAAAGAATCAACAATAAAATAATACTTCCAAATGAAGTATTATCATAATATCATCGCAATAAAAGATCAAAACACTCCCATTTTTGACACTCACCAGGTACGGCTCACCTCTAGTTAGCTTATTCATTAAAGAGAGTAGGCAGGCCGGGTCTTCGGATCGCCTCAAGGGACAAGGGTTATTCTAAAAGAGCTTCGCTCTTTCCCTTTTCTCCGCTCTTTTTGTGAGTTAGTTGGTTAGAGAGCTACCGTGACGTGAGTAGATCTTTTGGATGAGTTCTTTCTCGATGTATTTTTTTTTCATTCTTAGAATTTTAGGGCTTAATAAATAAATAAATAAATAAAATTATAAAAATTAAAAAAATCATAAAATTCAAAAATATTCTTCTTTTCTAGTGCTTGCACACTCGCTCTTCTAATAATTACAAGCTCGTGCAACCCCTTGCAAAATATTTTTAATTCTTATTATGTCGACATACGGGTTTTATCTTGTTTACAATGCGGAAGGACAAACGAATTCCGATGCAACCGTGTTCGACTTGTGCGAGTGTAGGTTACCAAAACCTTGTTAATGGCGAATTGCCTTCAATTTGTAGTTACTTATTCTATTGCTACAATTATTCTCTAATCTTATAGCCACACATCCAAACTTTTCAGGATTATTCATGTCATGATGGTGATGGTAATACACCATAGAAAAAAAATACAAGAAATTCCGGTGTTGCTTTGTGTTCGTATTGCCGTGGTTCTCAACGAGACTATTGTTTTTGTCTCAATTGTGGTGTGATAAACGTTATCCAAATTTGTGAGACACGTGGAGGGTATCATATGGATCACGAATGTTTCAATCTACAAAATGATGAATTTGAAGAAGAGTTGAAAGCACAAAGAATAAAGGATCAAGAATTTCTTGATACATTTAAAGAACTTTGTGATAGTGTGATTAAAAAGCAAAGAGAAGAGAGAGAGCGAATCGCTAAAGAAAAAGAGGCCGAGGAGTTAGAAGCTGAACGTAAAAAGAAAGAGTGTTTAAAAATCGAAAATTCTCTTCCTAAAGCTTCTACTCGCTCAGGCGATCTCGCATTGATCCATCATTAAAAGGATTTAAAGTGTTTTGGTAAGACAATTTTTTTCCCCCCCCCTTAGGAGAAATGCAAAGAATTTTCCGAGGGAATCCGTTAGTTCTCTAAAAATGGGGGATGAGCATCTTAACACACAAAAAGATTCCACGGGAATCTAGTGTTAAGTATCCTATCCCAACCCCAAGAGAGCTAGACGTTATTCTGATGGTTATTACATGAGAACTATATCAAAAACGTTTTTAATGAATTGGTGAAAGATTTTAAGTCCTACTTCCATTTATGATAACTTTCCATTGATATTTGGGACAATTGAAATTGGGAAGGAAATTGATACTCCTATTACACCCGACATTCCCTTAAGGGAAGAGACCCCTAGATATTTCTATGATGGTTCAATGGATAATGGGGAGGATATCATTCCATTAATGAGGATTTCAAAAGAAACTGGTTTACCCGAGAAAATAATTGACAAATCTTTAAGTGAATCTTTTGTTTCAAGAATGAATGTTTGTCAACCAATTCCGATTACACCCGATGTCCCGATTTTAGAAACCGTTAACTCTTTAAAAATGGGGAGAAGTGCATTTTGACACATCAAAAGATTCATTCGAATCTAGTGTTTCGAGGATTCTTCTCCAATCCAAGAGAGTCAAACGATCTTTCTAATGGTGTCTAATTGAAGATTTTTCACAATAAAGCTTAATACTAAAAGGATTCCAATTCCGAAACCAATGTCTATTTGCCCATTAAGGATTTCTCTTTTAATGGTGGATTGAGCAAATCAATACTACTCCTTTTTCACTGAGTCAACGAAATAAAAAAGACTAGTGTTGAGATTCTTAATCCCTATCCCAAAGAGAGACCAACGATGCAAAGGAATGTCGATTTCTATAAAGGTGAATTCAATGGAATCTAAATGTCAAGAGTTTTGAAAATGTGCTTTTTGAACAAAACAAAGAATTCTCAGTTATGACGAATCAAGTTCAGAAAGTGGAAATAAATTTGATACATTTAAAATGTTTTTCCAAATCCATTTTTTGAACTCGATGAGGACATACATTACTTTTGTAGAACGATGTCTTATCAAAATGAGGATATTTCAAATCTAGAGAAAAACAATGATAACTTGTGAAAAACGGAAAGATGAATTTAAAATTTTTCGATGATTTGCTTAATGAAAACACTCGTTCCTCCGATGTTTCTAATGTTGAAAATGATTTTCAAGATAATAAGGGGATTTCTGGGAGATTGATATATCTTGTGAGATGATCCTCCGGAATTATACCGATGATGACTCGGAAGGGGACGTTCCTCCTTTTGAGGAACCACTTGACGATGTCTCTTTTTTCCCTTCCCATGGTCCGATATTTTACCCATCGATTGAGCCCCGTAGAGTCAGTTATAATGACTCACATAACGTATGGGGAAAATATTTTCATCAAAGAAGAAAGGAAATTTCTTTCCATGGTCGATGAATTGTTCAATCTTTCTAATGATGATGAAACCTTTGACCCGGGAGGAGGTGAAATTGATGTTTTGCTTAATAAGGGAGAAAACAATGATTTAAATGTTCTCACAATACGAACATTTTTACCATTTGTCACCTATCCCGAGGTTTTACCCACATCTTACTCCACGGGGAGTGAAGATAAAGTTTTTAAACCAGGAATTTTTGACAAGGATACTTTTAAGAGGAAGAGTTCTTTAACTCTTAATGTATTTGACCCACTCCACCCACCCTTAATGGACTTTCATGATACCAAAGCATTTTCCGGGTTTATATTTTCTCTCTTGAAAATCTTTTCTAAAAAGTTTTTTGAACCCGGGATCAAAAATGCTACGGTATAAAATAACAGCAAAAGGAAAAAAGTTAAATAAAAAGAGTGGAGGAGTGGGTTTAGTTTAACGTAGTTCGTTCGGCTTTCATCCTTAGTTTGGGGAGGTTTTTACCTTTTGGAATTTCTTCACCATTGCTATTACCCACCATAATGACCTAGTTTGGGGAAAGAGTCAAGCGAAGGGGACTCTATAATAAACAAGCGCTTCGTGGGAGGCACCCCATGCTTATCCTTTTTCTTTATTCCATTTTCTTTCTATTTTCTTTGCTTCCCCAAGTAACAAATTACATTCCGGAAAGGGCGAGTATAGCTTGTACTCGATTACAAAAACAAAGCGTTTTTAGAGATGTTTTGAGCTAACAATGAAAAGAAAGAGGGAGCTGTTCTTTTCGTCTTAGTTGGTTGTTTGTGCTTATTTGTCTAGGTTTTCTGGATTTTGGAAGCTTCATGGTTCAAAAAATTGTGGAAGGACAAAGCAATTCCCACAATTTCATCGATGGGTTCTAATCTTCCTTCACATCATAAATGGTAAATCTCTTATCCTTGTTCTTTATACAAAAAAGCAAAAAACGAACTAACATCTATTCTTTTGGCATGACCATAGAATTTTTGTTAAAGATCCTTTGAACCCTGATTTTTAAACACTTTGAGGACAAAGTTTCATTTTTAGTTTGGGGAAGGATAACATTCGATATTGACTTTGGCACTTCACTCAACCTTAGTTTGATACCTTATTAGAATTACCTTTTGTGGAAAAGTGAAAAATTTTAAAGTTTTTGCTTACACAAGAAAAGCTCAAAAGAAGCTTAGTTGAGAAAAACACCACTTTTTCGTAGTCCGTTGGTGAGAAATAGGAGTTAATTTTGACTTGACCGGGTGAAAATGCCCTAGCTAGTTCTTTAACCTACCTTTTGTGGGGCCAAGCTTTCACAAATCCTATTGCTTTGGATTTTAAAATGTGAAGAACAAGAAATGATGTAGTTAAATATAAGTGTATTTGCTTAAGCAAGGTTTATTTGGAAAACCTAAAGCTTATATGAATGATTTGTGTCTTTTTACAACTCCCTACAAGCTCTTAACACACTTAAACATAAACGTGCCTCTTTTTAATTTAACTAATTCAACCAATGTCTTTAGAAAAAGTCTTTACATTTTTGAAAAAGAATTCATTTAATATTTAAGTAAGATTTGTTTCAAATTTATAAGTTGATTATCTAAGTGAAAATTTTTCTATTCATCAAAAAGATAATTATAGAAAATAATGCAAATGAGCATTTCTAAATGCAAAAGCATATTTTACGTGCCAATAAGCATTCGCAAAAATAGAATAATAAAAGCTTTATAATAGGTTTTTAAAATCGTTGGCGTATCCATGTGGAGGAAAGACTCAGAGGGTCGCAACTAAGGATTAAAACTATGTAACTAGATCAAAGGTTCGTAAGGCATTAATCCTAGGGAGCGCGGGACCCCCCACCCCCCTAGGGTGATTATTGCAACTAAGGGACTTTGGAGCTAGGCTTTGTAGGAAAAGGTGTTGTCGCGATAACCGCACAAACGTTAGCAGCTGAATGGGGGTTTTCGATACTCTAGAACACCGTTTTTGTTGCGATAGCCTATTTGGGAGAAAGGCCCTAAGTATGGGTGTCGAACTAAGAACAACATTCCTATTGCAAAAAGAAAAAAATAATTATAGGATATGAAAAAAATAAAAAGAATGGTTTAAAATTTTCATTTTCTCAAATCAATTTATAAGTTTTGTTTCCTAATCTCTTTTAGCTTTGAGTCGAGATTTATCTATGTATTTAATAACATTTGAGGCTCACAAAGAGCTTATTTGTAAACTTAGATGAATTCAACTATAAAGATATATTGAAACTAATGGTTGAGTTAAAAAGAGTGGCACACATCTTAATCATTAATTTATTCCTGGGAGTGAAAAGTTCACAAGTTATAAGTATAGGAAGAAGCTAATCATTTGGACCTTATATTTGAGACAATGAACTTGTTATTATGCTTGTTTAGTCTAGTGAAAAGTCAAGGATGACGAATTTTCCTCTTTTGTGCTCTATTAATCGGGAGTAGCCTATTTCAATGAGCCTAAAAGTTGCAAACTTGCAATGATTGCCATTAATGTGTTTTCAAGAGATTAAATGTTGAGAAAAGTGAAAGTTGTTTAAAAAAGGTGATTCATAAAAGGTTTTAAACAAGGGGATTTTGGAAACTTACTAGTTTACAAAGTGTACACTTCATAACATTGCGTGAGGACACGGCAATCCTTTAGTTTGGGGAATTTTGATAAATGCTAAATTGTATATTGAAATTACCCGGGATTTTGCCAAATAAAAGCCAAAATAATGCCAAAAGAATAGAAAAATGTGTGCTTTTGTGTTAAATGTGCAGGAAAGGATAAAAAGGACAAAAAGAAGCAAAAACAGTCAAAAACCGACAAGGAACGAAAGAGACAAGAGTGAAGAGTGAAGAATTCAAAAGCCGGATCAGCCCGACACAGCAAAAAAAAGCCAAGTGAAGTGCCAAGGACCAATTATGACAAGTTCTCAAAGTTTCAAAGGCTCATTTGAGTTATAAAGTTCAAGGGACTAAAGTTGCAAAAGGAAGAAAGTTGATTATAAAAGAGAAAAGGGAAGTAAACAAACACAAGGACCAAAACTGCCATTCTCAAACTTGTTTTATAACTACACTTTACACGGGTGAAAGACAAGGACTAGTATTGCAAATCTCTCAAACATTCAAACAGAAAGGACGCGGTTTTGTAACAAACTCCAACCGCCCAACTACATTTCCCGCCAATTCTCCCTAACAACGCCATCCTCTTCCAAAATCCACACACGCACCGCTCACATCTAGTCAACACAGAACTCGTTCCTACAGGGTGGTGGGGTGGGGGGGAGCCTCGCTCCACCTCACCCAGTCCACATGTCATCACCTTATTGGTCCTGACACATCATTAACCTCATCAAACGGCTATAATTGGACTTGAATTGATCAAGGGCCACGATTAAATGGATGATTCTAGAATTCTTCACTCCTCTTCCTTCTATTCTCTATAAATAGCAGCTATAGGGCTCATTTGCCAGTGGTTGTTTTTGTTTTAAATTTTCACTTTGTATTTTCTTCAATTTTAAGCATTTCTTTCAAACATTTTCGTTTTCAGCTTTCATTACTTGTACTCTTGTTCATACAGCTTGTACTACATCCTTTTAGCAATAACAATTCAGTTTACAAGTATTTGTTCACTTTGATTTCAATTTCAAGTCGAATTCATCAAATAAGCTCTTAATAAGCTCATTTGAGCTTATTCTTTCTCATAAGCTCAATTTTAGTCAAATATTGTTGCTTAAGCTTTCATTTACTCAGATTACTCATTTACATCTAAACATGATCACTTGAGTTAACTTGAGTTCATTTTTGAGGCTTAAAGGAGAAATAAGCTAAAATTTAGCTTATTGAGGTTTAGAGGCTTTTGGAAGCCATTAGGATCACCTAGACTCTTCACTTGGATGTCTAGGTGAAGAAGACTCTTCAAATTTCAGGTTTCTCTTTCTAAATTCCATTTTAGCATTTACATAGCTTATTCATTTAGCTTATTTCAGTCTTTAATTGCTTATACTTGTGCTTAATCTTGTTGCATTTAGCTTAGGCAGCTTATAGTTGTCATTGTTCTAAAAAAAAAGAAAAGCTTTCACTAAACACTACACAAACAACATTCCATTTCTACGCACACTCTCAACACTCAGCATCATTCTACACGTACAACTTTTTCAAGACACATACATAAGCATCAGTCTAACAGCGACAACCTAAAGTACCCAACTTTCTACACACAATACAAAAGAACTGTTCTTTTAGTGATTAAAAACCTTAATAGGTCATCATTAATAGAAGTAATATAGGAAGTTCAAGCTGATTTTAGTTTTAATAGTTATATTTTAAACTCAATTTTAATATGACATCAATCTTAAGGTAGTGTTTGGATTAAGCTTAAGTTGACTCTTTAAGTCAACTTTGCACTGTCAAAGCTATTGAGTTAGTTGTGTTAAGGTACTACACTAAGTTTAGATCAACTTTTAAAAGTTAGTGATTCAAATTCAAAGTCTAGAGTTCATAAATCTTGTTTCTGCACCAGGGCACTTTAGATAAGCAAATTAGTTTAAGCTTTAGATAGCTTTCTAATATTCATCATTGTCAGGTTTAGATGCAAGAGCTTAGTAGGTTTAAAAAGTTAGCATTCTAAAGTTTAGCCCTGTAATAATGTTGAGTCAATTGCATAGCAGCTTATTACATCAGAACCAATTGCATCAGCAAGAGTTAGCACTTTTTCAGTTCATTTTACTTGAAATCTTTGTGAAAACTTAGCTTATTTTTCTATAGAATCCTTTAGTACACATTTTAAACTTCACATAGCAACTTTTAGTTTCAAATTTCATCCAACAATAAGCTAGGAATAAGCTCAAATCCACAAAGTTAGGCAAAAGCTAAGTTTCTGTAACAGAGACTTAAACAGGTTAATATCACAGCTTATTGAATTGTCAAAAGCCCAAAGTGCTTTTATTAAAGTTGATTAGAATAAGCTAGTCTATAAGATTGTAGTTTTAAGTTTTTTCTGAATCTCAATCTTTAATAAGCCAAAAATAAGCTAGAATCGTAGGGTCTGTTCTGTCATTTCTTAATAGTTCAAGGTTACCCGTTTTCTCTATTTTGTAAATTGTAACTACTTACCCCGCCTACCCTTTAGTTTCATTTCTTTCAATTTCTACCCTGTCTTTCTTAAATAAATAAAATAGTTTTAATTTTTAGAATTTAGTTTTATAAAAATAGGTTTGGTTTATAATAAACATATTAGGGTTCAATTAGTTACAAAATTTGGGGCTTTGGTTCCAATAGATTTCTTTTCTGCACCATTTAAGTGTTTAAAAACCATTTTTCTCATTAAATTTGTATTTTCTAGGAATTAAAATAGATTTTAATTAATATCTTTTTCTTAGAAAAATCATAAAAATAGAAAAATAGTTGAAAAATTAAAATTCTTTTTGAGATAATTTTCTTTTTAAATCTAGTATTTTTGAAAAATAGAAACAAAATTTTAGTGATAATTTTTAGAAAAAGTTTATTTTTTATTAATTCATTAAACTTTAGAAATTCATAAAAAAATCAAAAATAGTTAAAAAATTCCAATTCTTTTTCTTAAAATTTTATTTTTAAATTTGTGATTTTTAGGTATAAAATTTGTTAAAATTCGTGCCTTAGATTTTAAATTTCAGTGTTAGCTCGCGTTTTTACGTTTTGTGCATTTAAATTTCGCGCTAGTTAATTTGTTATTTAAATATCGTGCTATTATATTTGTAGTGTAATCAATAAATCAAAATCCTTTATCATGCTTAACTTAATCCAATATTCCAAATTTCTCATTCACGATTTCGTTGGGAAACACTACCGAGTAGTAACAATAACTTCCCCGGATAAAAAAAATACAAATTGTGTTTCTTTACACATCACAGGAACCTTTTTACCACACATAACATACTCTCTTCGCATTGCAACGAAATATTTCAGACACAACAATCAACTTACAACAGAAATACTCAATATACCTAATAAAAACGTATACACTTCAAATTTGTTACATTCTTCTACACCAACAGAACCACAATACATGGAGCAGCGCCGCGACTAACGCCAAAAAATAAAAAAAGGGCGAAACAAGTCAGTGACCGACATCTTTTTGACAGGGGTAATCGTATGAAGAGTTAACAAAGACTTGCACACACATCCTACTACACCCTCCAGCAGGACAAACATTTACATTCTTATTATACACATTAAAACAACTAAAAACAAAACAACCACACATCCATTTAAAAAACGACAAAAAAAAACTTTACTTTAAAAAAGAATTAACAATAATATAATACTCTTAATAGAGTATTATCATAATATCATCGCAACAAAAGATCAAAACACTCCCATTTTTGACACTCGCCAGGTACGGCTCACCTCTAGTTGGCTTATTCATTAAAGAGAGTAGGCAGGCCGGGTCTTCGGATCGCCTCAAGGGACAAGGGTTATTCTAAAAGAGCCGCGCTCTTACCCTTTTCTCCGCTCTTCTTTGTGAGTTAGTCGGTTAGAGAGCTACCGTGACGTGAGTAGATCTTTTGGTTGAGTTCTTTCTCGATTTTTTTTTCATTCTTAGAATTTTAGGCCCTTAATAAATAAAAATTATAAAAAATAAAAAAAAAATAAAAATAATAATCATAAAATCCAAAAATATTCTTCGTTATCCTCTTATTCTAATAATTCTTCTTCTCAACCCCTCTATATTTTGATTCTTTATTATGTCGACATACGGGTTTTATCCTTGTTTTCAATGCGGAAGGACAAACGAATTCCCGCATTGCCCGTGTTCGACTTGTGCGAGGTGTGGTTCAAACCTTGTTAATGGAGATTGCTTCAATTGTAGTACTTATTCAAGTGCTAACAATTATTCTCCTAATCTTTATACCACACCTCCACACTTTTCGGATTATTCTTGTCATGATGGTGAGGGTAATACACCACATGATTTACAAGATAATTCGTGTGTTGCTTTGTGTTCGTATTGCCGTGGTTCTCACGAAGACTATTGTTGTACTCAATTGTGGTGCGAAAACGGTTATCCCATTTGTGAGACATGTGGAGGGTATCACATGGATCACGAATGTTTCGATATACGAGACAATGATTTTGAAGAAGAATTGAAAGAACAAAGAATTAAAGATCAAGAATTTCTTGATACATTTAAAGAGCTTTGTGATAATGTGCTTAAAATGCAAAGAGAAGAGAGAGAGCGAATCGCTAAAGAAAAAGAGGCCGAGGAGTTAGAAGCTGAACGTAAAAAGAAAGAGTGTTTAAAAATCGAAAATTCTCTTCCTAAAGCTTCTACTCGCTCGAGGCGATCTCGCATTGATCCATCATTAAAAGGATTTAAAGTGTTTTGTAAGACAATTTCTTTAGGAGAAATGCAAAGAATTCCCGAGGAATCCGTTAGTTCTCTAAAAATGGGGGATGAGCATCTTAACACACAAAAAGATTCACGGGAATCTAGTGTTAAGTATCCTATCCCAACCCCAAGAGAGCTAGACGTTATTCCCGATGAGTATTACGATGAGGACTATCAAAAACGTTTTGATGAATTGGTGAAAGATTTTTTAAGTCCTACTTCCATTTATGATAACATTTCCATTGGATATTTGGGGACAATTGAAATTAAAGAGAATGATACTCCTATTACACCCGACATTCCCTTAAGGGAAGAGACCCCTAGATATTTCTATGATGGTTCAATGGATAATGGGGAGGATATCATTCCATTAATGAGGATTTCAAAAGAAACCGGTTTACCCGAGAAAATAATTGACAAATCTTTAAGTGAATCTTTTGTTTCAAGAATGAATGTTTGTCAACCAATTCCGATTACACCCGATGTCCCGATTTTAGAAACCGTTAACTCTTTAAAAATGGGAGAAGTGCATTTTGACACATCAAAAGATTCATTCGAATCTAGTGTTCGAGATTCCTTCTCAATCCCAAGAGAGTCTAACGATCTTTCTAATGGTGTAATTGAAGATTTTCAAAATGAGTTTAAAAATGAAAAGAATTCAAATTCCGAAACCATTGCCGATGTGCCCATTAAGGATTCTCTTTTAATGGTGGATGAGCAAATCAACACTACTCCTTCAACGGAGTCAGACGAAATAAAAAAGTCTAGTGTTGAGATTCTTAATCCTATCCCAAGAGAGTCCAACGATGCAAAGGAATGTGAGATTTCTATAAAGGGAAATTCAATGGAATCTAAATTCAAGGGTTTTAAAAATGTGTTTTTTGAACAAAACGAAGAATTCTCAAGTTATGACGAGTCAAGTTCGAAAGTGGGAAATAAATTTGATACATTTAAATGTTTTTCAAATCCACTTTTTGAACTCGATGAGGAAATCATTCATGCTGGTTCTGGGAGAATGTTATGGTGGGTTGGTTAGTTTGACAGACGTCAGTAGTGTATTTTGGTAGGGTTATTGAGAGGGAATAACTCAGTATGACAGTGGAATGAGATGAGAGGGGATGGTTGGAGTTGAGGACAACTGATTAGATTAGGGTGTTAGTTTAAGTTGATAGTGGTGGGTGTAGGGGAAGATGGTATGTGTGGTTTAAGGTGAATTGAATGGTAGATAGGTAGTAATGATGGTTGGTATGGTGTAGATGATTGGCGTGATGATTAATGGGTGATTAATGTATGGAGAGAGGAAAAAGTTTTATTTATAATTTATGTTGGTTTATGGGGTGGGTCGATTGTGGTGTATTGGTGGTTGGTGTTGTTGGGTGGTGGTTGGGGTTGGAGAGTGTGGGGTGGTTGGAGATTTGGATTGTTGTGTAGGTGATGTGTTGAGTTTGTATGGGGTGTGGATTAGTGGATTGGGTGAGTTAGGGGGGGATGAGTAGGTTGTGTGTGGGGGGGGTGTGGTGGTAGGGGGTGGGGGATCTGAGGGAGTTGTAGTGTGTTATTTGGGGTTGGGTGGTGAGAGAGTGGGGGTGTTGGGGGGTTGGTTTGGGTTGGTGAGTGTGAGGAGGTTTGGTGGTTGGGGGTTTGGAGTGTGTGGTGGGGTTTGTTGGGGGGTTTGTTGTGAGGGGTGTAGGAGTGTGTTTTGGTGTTGGGGTGTATTTTAGTAGGTTGTGGTGAGGGGGGGTGGGGTGAGGGAGGGTTGGGGTTTTGTTGTGGTATGGGGGTGGTGGGGTTTGTGGTGGTGTTGGTGGGGGTTTTTGTTGTGTTGTGGGTGAGTTAGGGGGGGGTAGTGGTGTATGGGTTGTGGGGTTGGTGGGTGTGGGATGTGTGGTGGGTTTGGGGGGTGAGGGGGGGGTTGGTGAGGTGGGGGGTTGAGTGGATTGTTTTAGTTGAGAAGTTTGGAATGGGAGAGGGGATTGAGTGGGGGAATTGGTTATGAGGGAGAGTGAGTGTTGGGGGGGTTGTTAGTAGTTTTTTGTTAGTAGGATGGAGGGTTAGGGTGGTTGTGTGTTAATATATATAGATGTAGGTGAGAGATTGGAAAGGGGAGTAAGGGAGTAGGGGTTTTGGGATAGAGGGGGGGTTTTTGGGGGACATGGACCACGGGTGGGTTGTGCTGTGGAGGAGATTTTGTGAGTGGAGTTTGTTTTGTGGGAGTTAATAGAGTAATATATATCTCTATTCTTATCTCTCTATCTAATCTATTGAGAGCTGAGGTGGAGTTTGTGATGTAGGTATTTTTTTAATTGTTGAGGGGTATGGAGTGAATAAAGATGAGTTTGGTGAGTATGGTAGGGATTTTGAATGTTTTATTTAGAGATTGTGTGGCGGTAGTGGTAAAGAGTGAGTTTGTTTATTATAATGTAGTATGGTTGTTATGATTATGATTATAGTAGGCACAAAATAAGCTTCTCTACCCTATTGTGGAGTAGTTATGTAAGGGGGATTTTGGGTTATTAATTATATTTTGTTATATTCTGAAATTACTGATTGGGTAAGGTTGGAATTTTTTCATTGTTTGTGATGATGAGAGATCGAGTAGTTCTATATATGATCTTTACTTACTAATTTTGTTTGTAAGTATGTGGGAGGATTTTTTGGTTCATATATATTGGTGAGGAGTATGGTGTGTTAATGGTGGGGTAATTAAGAAAAATAATTTTTGTAAGAATACGGACTAATATAGTTTTTAAGTTTGGTTTATTTTTGTATTTTGAGGTGATGTTTGGGGGTAATTTAGGGGTGATATTGTTTTATTGGGGGTGTGATGTAAATTTGTTTTGTGGTATTAGTTTTTGAGTAGAATATTTTTGGGAAGGAAATGTTGTGGGATTGCATACAGAGTTATCTACAGGTTGAGGAGATTGAGGTTAGTAATTCAGATCTCTGAGGATAACTCGCAGAGCATTGACATCAACACACAAGGTTTGGTGACTCGTGTCTATTAGACATGTGAAATGAGTGTAGCAGGTGCACACATCTCAGGTGGAACAAATTCTTTGTGGAGCGTCAACACAAAAACATGAATTATAACATGCATATATGAGAACGGCACGCATAGGTATCATTCAGAAGTGATATGGTGGATAAGTAAGACAAGATGGCGATTATATTGGTGAGTAAGTTCTAGATAATCAAATTAGAAGATATAGAATTAGTAGATCTCCATATTGTATGCTCTGAGGAGGGTAGAAGTCCTCTGTTACCTTATCAGATTTTATGATACGCCACTGGTTTGAAATTATTAGAGGTTGTGAGGATATTGTTATGGATATGCTCCCAGAGGCGAGATTTGTAGAGGGGGCTTATTAGCGATTCTCAGTATTTTGTTATCTATATTTTATATCTCATTTAGGCACTAAGGTTTTACTGACACTCACTGCTTTTAGGAGGATATCACTGGCTATTTCAGAGTTGAGTATAGATAGAGTTATATGTGATGTAGGATAGTCACGATGATTTCTGAGTTTAGGTAGTTAGTTTAAGTTAATTACGGGATTATACATCACATGTCTTCAATTGTCTGAGGATCTACATTCATGTGGATTGTGTGGTTTGTAAGAGATTCTGGTATAACATAGAATTTTCAGGAGTCATTGTTTATGGGGTGGGTATGTAGTGTGAGGGGCAGAAGACTTGAGGAGTCGCTGGTTTGTTGTAATGCTGTGTGTCTGATGGTGGGGGTGGATTTGCAGAAGTAGAGGCGGAGGAGCGGGGGGTAGAGGAGGGAGACGGGGGGGAATAGGAGGGGGGGGTGGGGGGGGGATAGGGGGGGGGGGGGGGGGGGGGGTTGTGTAAGTGGGGGGGATGTGGTGTGGTGTTGTTGTGGGGAGGGGGGGGGGGTGGTGGGGGGGGGGGGAGTTAGGGGGGGGGGGGAGGGGGATGGGGTGGGTGGTGTGGGTGGGGATAGGGGGGGTGGGGGGGGGGGGGGGGGGGGAGTAGGGGGGGGTCTAGGGGGGGGGGAGGGTGGGGAGGGAGGAGAAGAAGGGAGGGGGAGGCGGGGTGGCAGGGGGGGAGGGAAGGGGGGGGGGGTGGGAGGTGGGGGGGGTGGGGGGTGGGTTGGGAGTGTGGGGGGTGATAAGGGTTTAGTGAGGGGCGGATTGGGGGGTTGTGGGTTGGGTGGGGGGAGGGAGGGGGTGGATGGGGGGGGTGGTGGGGGGGGGGTTTGGGAGCGCTAATGCCGGTGGGCAGGGGGGTGTGGGGAGTTGGGGTGTGGGGTCGGGGGCGGGGGTGGAGCGGGGGGGGGGGGAGGACGTGGGGGGAGGGGG
The DNA here is from genome assembly GCA_026074375.1 of Tanacetum coccineum. Classification (NCBI taxonomy): domain Eukaryota; kingdom Viridiplantae; phylum Streptophyta; class Magnoliopsida; order Asterales; family Asteraceae; genus Tanacetum; species Tanacetum coccineum. The sequence continues at coordinate 19,508 of BQNB010011224.1, forward strand.
GTGGGGGGTGGGGGTGGGGGCGGCGGAGGGAAGTGGGGTGGGGTGGGGTGTGGGGTGTGGGGGGCGGGGGTCTGGGGGGACGGGGGGGTTGGTTGGGTAGGATGGATGGCGGCGGTGGGTGGGTGTGGTGGGGGGTAGGTGGGGTGTTGGGTGGGTATTGGTGGGGGGTGTGTGTGGGTTGGGGGGGTGGTGTTGTGTGGGATGCGGTGGGGTTGGGTGGGGGGGGGGGGGGGGAGTGGGGAGGGCTGGAGGGGGTGTAGGGGGGGGGGTGGGAGGGGTGGGGGGGGGGGGTGGTTGTGGTTGGGGGGAGGTTTGGTTGGGTTATGGTCGGGGGTTGGGGTGTGGGTGGGGGGTGGTTGGGTGTTGGGAGGGTGTTGGTGGGTGGGGGTGGGGGGGTTATGTGAGGGTGGATGTTAGGGGTGTGGGGGGCGGGGGGTGGGTGGGGACTGGTTGGCGAAGTAATACCCCGTCGATTAGTGTGATAAGGTCCCTTAGTTTGTAAGTCTTCAGTAAATAACTTAATACTGGTTCAAAAGAGTTAAATCAGTTGAAACATACTATAAATCTTTTTGACGCAAAGTTAGTCTGGTATTGGTAAATTTAATTCCTTGTAGGTTACCATTAGTGCTGGTTGCGGGAAAATTGATTTTTGCTGTTTAAACACTGTTTAAATGTTACCGTTACAGATTTTTACGGCGCTATTGTCGTTAAAAGAGAAGCTATAAATAGATAAAGTTTGATTTCTCTTTCATACTTATCTTTTATTTACTCTCTCCCTCTTATCAAAGTAAAAATCTTCTTTATCTTTACAAATGATATATTCAATTTCCTTTTTACCCGCATCTAGCACCTCACTCGTAACTAAACCCAGTAATTTTCAGTCCACATCACTACCTTTTATTGTAACTTTCAAATCATGGCTCAATTAAAATACTGCGACAAACATAATCAAGTGGGATTTTTGTGCAAACCTGACGAAAGTACAGGGTTTGCAGAGATAGTGGATTTTCTAAGAGGTTCCAACCTCAGGTATGCTTTAACTACTAATCCTACTATCCATGATTCCCTAGTCAAACAGTTTTGACAGACTGCTACTGCCACAACTCTTGCTGATGGGACTCTCGCGTTAAAAGCAACTATTGATACTATTGAGTATACAATCACTAAGGCATCTATTAGAAGTAAGCTTCGATTAGCAGATGCTTCAGGGATTATCATGTTGCCAAACAATGAGATTTTTGAGGGGATGGGGCATATGGGGTATCCTACTGATGGATCTTTATCTCCTCCTTTTAGAAAATAATTTTAGACACCCCAATGGAGATTCTTAGTCCACCATATTTTACATTGTATAAGCTCTAAAAGTGGTGGATAGGATCAATTTGGTAGCAATATTGCTACTGCCTTGATTTGTCTTTCCACTGGCAGAGTTTATAATTTTTCAAAACTAATTTTTGATGGATGGTGCAAACTTGAAAGAAAACAAAGTTTTGATGTATCCAACGTTTTCTGCAAATAATTTGGATATACAACCTGAAAACAAACACCCTTATTTGGCTGTGACTTTGACCAAAAAGATTTTTGGGAAGTGAAAAGGGTTTTTAGAGGGGACCAGAACCGTTTGTTGCCTGCTATGTGTTCTATTGGCTAATCCAAGTGCAGGACAAGAAGCTCCATCTGTCACTCACCCTCAACCATCATCTAGTATGGTACCACCAACACTACCTACAACTCAACCTATACAATCTGAAGCCACATCTATTCCACCTCTATCTCAACCTGCACCACCTACACCTATTGCTGAAACTACCACGCAACCCCCTCACCTCACCTGCACATCACTAATGGGGCCAAAACTTAGAACAACAATCAACTGACAACAACACACACCTAACAAGAAGCTACTACTTCCCAGTTAATGACAAGGATTGGTGACTTGGAGAAGTAACTCAAGGAAACCAAACAGACCTTTGGGAAAGCTATCCTCACTGGTGGAAAGAGTAAAGACTTTAGAGGTTGCTTTGAAGAGAAAGACCAAGAGGGTTCTTTTGTCTGATTCTGAGGAGGAAGAAATAGAGGCTCAGGGGAGGAAGACTCATAATTTAGATCCTTTGGTTTCTTTGGTACAAGAGCTTATTACTCCCTCAAAGACTGTCAATGTTAGGGAGGAACAATTGAAGACTAGCCATACAACTCTATAAGATGCCTGCAATTGTAACAAAAGTCAAAAAGATCAAGTCATATGAAAAGGAAAGAGATACAAGAGAAGGAAGAGTTCAAAAGAATCTGCTGGTACTGGTTTGGACTTTGAAGAGGTTAAGTCTGCTTTTGAAGAAGTTAATACTGGTGGCATTAAAGTTAGTGCTGGTATTGAAGAAATTAATACTGGCAGTTTGGATGTTAATACTGGCATTGATCCAGTTACTACTGATAGCATAAGAGTCTCAGTACCTTCTCCAGACAGAGGTAGAAGAGAAGGAAAGGCTCCTATGACAGAAGAAGAAGAGACTCAAGCTTCTAGAAAGACAAAAGAACAAATTCTTCAAGAAGAAGCAGGACTTGCTGAAGCTATCAGGTTAGATGCATTAGAAAAAGCTTTGGAAAAGGAAGAAGTGGCCAAACAAGTTCATTTGGATTCACTTCTAGCTCAAAGGATGGCTGAAGAGCAAGAATTAACAGAGGAACAAAAGAAAAGGAAGGCTCAAGTTTAGTTTGAAGCTCAATCTTATACTGAAGAAGATTGGGACACAATTAGAGCAAAGCTTAAAGCAAATGCAGAATTGAAGGAGAGTGTGCTTGGAAAGGATCTTACTGTTGAAGATTATGCAAAAAGGATGGTAGAGTTGGTAAATCAAAGAAGAAAACACTTTGTAGAGGAAAGAGCTAGAGCAAAAAGGAATAAGCCCATGACTCAAACACAGCTCATGAAATATATGTTAAACTTTCTAAAGAATCAAGGGACATGGAAGTTGACTCAATTGAAGAAGTTGAATTTTGAAGAAGTGAAAGCTAAATTTGAAAAATTGGTTAAGCATTGGATACCTATGTCCCCATGAACTTTGAAGCAACAAAGGAAAGATTAAAGAGATTTAGTGAAGCTAAAGTTTGATGATGAAGGTACTCAACCAACAGAGGAGAAGGTTGAAGAATACAAAGATGATGAGCCAACCAAGAAGACTGGAAAGAGGAGAAAACAAATAGCAAGGAAAGGATTCCATACACACCATGATAAGGATGAAACTAAATATTTAGATGAAGCTAATGAAAAAGATAATTCTACTTCAGAGATGATCTTATAGAGCTATATAGGATTGTGATGAGAAAACATGGTATGAATGAGCCAGAGGATGAATTTGAAAAAGTACTTTGGGAATACTTGAAGAACATGTTTGAAGAACCCCTTAGTACAGATTCAATTTGGAGTTTGCCAGGTCAACAAAGGATAATTTGTTGGAGATACTATGATGCTTGCAGAGTACACTGTTTGAACTTAGAGTCTGTAGATGTTTATATGCTAATAGAAAGAAAGTATCCTTTGTCTGCTGAAGTGTGCAAAGCTATGTTGGACAAGAAACTTCAAGGAGGAAAACCAGATGAGGATTGCTACAAACTTTTGAAAATGATGGAGAAGCAAGCTGGCATTAGAAAGTAATGAAGGTTGATGAGTTAGATATCTAGAATGGAGATGAGGAGAACAACACTTAGTGAAGGTGCTATGCACTAACACAACAAATGGTCATCAGTCCACCATGTCTAACAGACATAAGGACTGGCTAGTCCAGGAGCAAACGGCTCTTGGTAAAGACTTCTCAAATCCGTTAATGGCTGACAATTTGCCAAAAATTATATGGTTATCAACTTACCATATCTGGTTAGTAAAGAGTTGGCTAGCCTATAAGTTTATGGATTGTGGTAAAGACTGTAGAAAACCATAACTAGTCCATAAGATTATGGCTTATGGTAAAGACAAATTGTAAATGGATATTAGATGGTTGACACTTTACCAAAAAGTGGATGGTACATCAACTCACCAAGTTTCATGTACAAAGAGTTAACATGGTAATCAATCCACCATGGAATTTACCTTTTCTACGTGCTAAAGGATTGACTAGCCCTGAGCAAACGGCTACAGGTAAAGGCATATCAAATCCGTTCATGTCTATAATGGTTTGCCAAAAACCATATGGTATTCAGCTCACCAATGTTTCATGTATTGAGAGTTAAAATGGTTTTCAGTCGACCATGGACATGCACCTTTCTGGTGGCCAAAGGACTGATAGTTAGTAGCCGTTTGCTCAGGAAGCTCAAATTGAAGACATTTGAAGAAACATTAAGTTCACAAGTGAAGATCAAGTTAGGGGAGGATTGTTGATCAAGTTAGTGGAGGATTGTTAGAATTTTTGTAAACAGATTAAGTCTGGTTGTTATAGAATTAAGTTTGGTAGAATAGTTCAGTATGCCAGATACTAAGTTAAGTCTGGCAGGAAACAATAGTTAGTTATGTTTTGTCTAGTTAGTCTGTTTTTAGATAAGTGTTATCTTAGAGAGATATTAGGAAAAGATATATGTTATCTTTTCACACGTTTTGTTTAGCCTTTTAGGGTTTCCTTGGTGTATAAAAGGAACCTTAGGATTAGAGTTTTAAATAACAATAGTTAGCATGAAGCTAATAGAAATCAATAGGCAAAGTTAGTATTATATTTGTGTTCTTTTTATACTTGTGTTAAGATTCGCATTACACACTTGGTATTCATAGTCGTGTCTCTCACATAGTTTATTTGGATTTATTTCAAGTTAGCTATTGTCTTACAAGTCTATATAGATCCGAAAACCAAGGACTACAATCTATTTTGCTTGAAAATCGATACCTTTATTGCTTCTTTATCAAATTCGATATTATGCATGATTTGGTTAATTTGATCCGTGACAATCATTTTAGCCTTAGCACCTTAATTACAAACTGAGAAAACTTCAATTCCTGTAGAATGACCTGGACTTACCTAAGCTATACTATATACGAAAGGGTATATTTTCCCATGTTGTATTTTTACGTAACACCCCCATTTTTGGATTGCGCATCAGAAATTACAATGGGGTGTATCTAAAATAGCACAATACACAGATCATTAGAAAATATGGACCCAAATAAGACGTTTTTACAAACCATGTGTTCCATTATTTTTCAGAGAAAAATGCGTTTAGGTCCCCAGGAATCGCAACCACAACCATACAACATTTGAAAGACAATTGTTTCAAATTAAAGACATTGTTTTTAAAACACATTAGAATTGTTTTCAAAGCAAGGAAAACACACACGTAGTCTTTCACCAAATATCACATGCAAGGACACCCCATGCCTTCGTTGCCTTCATCTTGGTTACCTGGGATAAAACATGTTCTAAAACGTCAACAAAATTGTATGAGTGAAATCATAGAGTTTAAAATAATCAATGAGTAATAAATTTTGAACACATAATTAGTTATCCTGTAAAAAATACAATGTAATAAACATCTCTTTCGTTCACGCCAATAAGCTCATGAACGAACGTTAACAATACATTATCCTATTCTTTGTCAATTTGCCCCAGTATCAGGTATATTGTATATACCTATACTTCTAAATTCAAAAGTCGTTTGTCAGTGTTCACAAGGGTTCAGACCTGGCGTTCATGAAAGAAGGGACTTCGACCAATAGCTAATTATGCATAAATATTCTCATAATCGGGGTCGGACTTGACATAAATAATATGTGTACGATTTATAAACAAACATGTATCCCTCGGGGTTTATTAAAACAATCAAAAGATTAAAACGAGCTATGATCACCTAATCAAAGTATTCTATCAAATGACTCAAACACCGAGCAACGACCTTCACGCTCAACCGGACTCCTAAATTATAATATATATAGCGGTACGTGACTAAAAGTAAAATAACTCATATAATGCAAACTTGTATATATATATATATATATATATATATATATATATATATATATATATATATATATTTTTATATAACTAGCTGTATATCTTTCATTATCTACAATTTCAAGTGCGAAGCAAAACATTTTACTTTGACGACACCTAGAAATGTACAAACATTACAATTATGTTACGTTCGTTTATCATAAGGATTTTATTTTTAGAGGTTGTTAAAGTAGGATAATATCATCTGAAACTTCATATTTCATCATTATTTAACTAACATTACGAACTCATTGCTCATTATAACCCATTTTCAAAAGTATACGCAAGTTTGACTTTCAAAAGTCAAACTTTGTAGTTGACTTTCAAAAGTCAAACTTCATAGTTGACTTTTTACACCAAAAATTACCAATCTTAATTTGGTCGTAAAACGTTCGTTATTAAGAGTTACGTGACGAGCCACCTAGCGACATGTAGCTAAAAGCGAACTCTATCACTTTTCATTATCAAAAATAACTTTCAAAAATTTCTCGACATGCTACGAGGCGGTCAAACTTTCTGGTCAAACTTAGTCAATGCAATAAACTTTAAAACTCATTTTTGAGTTCAACAAAACCATCAAAATGTTTTAATCTAGCCTATTTATTTATACTAAAACCATCAAACTTCAATTAATAATCAAACATACTTTTAATAATTTCGCACTTGAATCCTATAGCATATATCATATAAACACGCAATAACCTCAAAATACCAACTTTGACAATGTAAATAGAGCACTTACAACAATCTCAACACAATAAAACTCGACACAAAATTTTGCTTTGGTTTTCCCCTTGTGGTTCGAGTTCGGATGCAACCCACACAACAAAACCAAAACCTTTTTCAACAAAACCCACTTGCAAGAGCACTTATCTAACCTCAATAAACGCCCTTTTTAGATCAAAACTTTAAGAAATCAACCAAATTTTTATTTCATAAAATACCCATTGCATGTATAATATTTTTAGTGGGATATGTAGGTCTTGATGAGAGGATTAATAAAATATAATCAGATCGTATTGCATGTTGGAAAATCAACGACGGTGGTGGTGTGAGTGGTGGTGGCCGGTCGTGGGTTCAAAGGGATAGGACAAGGAAAAACATTTTGTAAAAGAAATAATGGATGTATGTGTTTGTTTATACAGGAATTAAGTTTGAAACTTTAACACAAATAGTCCCTCCTTCCATATTAGTCCTTCAAATTAAGTACCAAGGCGTTTTCTTTTGTTTTATAGTCGGTCAAAAAGTCCGGGTCACACCACATTCGTAAATATTTTTATTCCGTCCCACTAAATTTATTTTGAAACATTTAATAAAATGTTAAATCACGTAATTTCACGACCTAAAAAAACCAACAAAAACAACAACAACAACCCAAACAAAAAATAAAATAAAAAATAAAAAAAGGTTGTACAAAACTCGGGAAGGCATAAAACACTAAAATAATTTATTCGCTCTCGGCAAATTTAATAATTTCAAACTTTCTCAAACGCTTTAAACGAATAGAAATTTAAAACACGGCTTCAAATTACCCAATAATTGGAAAATTTCAGCAAACCGACTAATAGCATGACGACTATATCCAACTATATAGTAAAATAGTTATCATGGTTCGAAGTGAGTATTGACCTGAAACTCGGGTTGTTACATCCCCACCCCCCACCTTAGGGAAGCGCCGTCCTGGTGCTTAGTTTGACTTATCTGTGCCTTCCTTTTCAGCAAAGAGGTGAGGGTACTTATTTTTGAACTGATCCTCACGTTCCCAAGTAAACTCTGGCCCTCTTCGTGAATTCCAGCAAACTTTAACGATAGGAATCCGACTTTGCTTAAGTCGCATAACCTCTCGGTCTACAATTTCCACCAGCTCTTCAATAAAGTGTAGCTTATCATCAAGTTGAATCTCTTCAAGTGGGATGATGAGATTTTCATCCGCTAGACACTTTTTGAGATTGGAAACATGAAACGTGCTATGAATCCCTTTCAACTTTTCAACTAATTCCAATGTGTAAGCCACCGAACCTACTCTTGCTAAGATCTTGAATGGTCTGATTTAATGTGGACTCAGCTTTCTGCGTTTTCCAAAACGTATAACGCCCTTCCAAGGCGATACCTTAAGCAATACCATATCCCCGACTCCAAATTCCAACGGCTTAGATATTCCATCCACGTAGCTTTTCTGGTGACTATGAGTAGTCAACAAGCGGTTCTTAATTTGAACAATCTTTTATGTCGTTTCCCGAATCAATTCTAGACTGATGAATTGGCTATCTCCAACCTCACTCCAGCAAACAGGTGATCTACATTTCCATCCATACAAAGCCTTGAATGGCGCAGCCTTGAATGGCGCGGCCTTGATACTTGCGTGGTAACTATTATTGTAAGAGAACTCAACAAATGGCAGACGTCGATCCCAACTACTTCCAAAGTCGATCACACAGGTACGCAACATATCTTCAAGCATTTGTATAGTCCTCTCGCTTTGACCATCCGTTTGAGGGTGGTAAGCGGTACTCATATCCAAATTTATCCCTAACGCCTTCTAAAGCGATCTTCAGAATCTAGACGTAAAATGGCTATCTCTATCTGAAATGATTGATATAGGAACACCATGCCTAAACACAATTTCCTTCAAATAAAGTTTCGTAAGTTTCTCTATAGTATCAGTCTTCTTCGTTGGTAGGAAATGAGCTGATTTGGTCAATCGATCGACAATGACCCATATCGTATCATACCCACTTGGGTTCTAGGCCGTCCATAACAAAAATCCATAGATGATCCTTTCTATTCCATAACAGGGAATCTCAGGTTGTTGCAGCAACCCAAACAGTTTCTGATGCTCAGCTTAACCTTCGCACAAGTCAAACACTTGCTAACATACGTAACAATATCAGCTTTCATATTCGGCTACCGATACAACAGCTTCAAATCTTGATACATCTTGTCTGATCTCGGATGGATAGAATACTTGGACTTATATGACTCGTGCATAATCAAATCCCTCAATCCACCGAATCGCGACAACCAAACATGATTTCCAAAACAACGCGTTCCATCGAGGCGAAACTCAAATATTTGATTAATCAATCTCCCCAAATTTTTGGCCTTCACATTTTTCTTCTTCATCGCTTCCTTTTGAGCTTCAAGGATTTGCTTAGGTAGATCGTTGTGAACAGTCATCATCAAAGCTTGTTGGGAATTAAGGGTTTCTACAAAGTTTATACTGGTGGTTCAACTTAGTACTGTCAAGTCAAAAATTTTGTACTGCTGAGATTATAACTACCAATACTAACTGGTTAGTACTGCTAGAGTAAAAGTTAGTACTGTCAGTACTAATTAATTTTTTTTTTTTTTTTTTTATTATGCTGAAGAGAACTTAACACTGCTGCATGAAGATTAGTACTGATGAAGAGTTAAACGCATTTGGTGATATGTATGGACTTATTCTGTGTATATCTTATATAGTTAGAAGATATGTTGATATCTTATAGAATTATAGAAGATTTGTAGTTATCTTGTAAAGGACTCCTTGGTGTATAAAAGGAGATCATAGGTTATGGTTTTAGATGTACCAAAAATGAGTCATTGTCATAGCTTCAAGGTTGTAAACCTTAACACTATTAAAGAGTGTTTGTATTAATATATTGGAGCTTATTGTTTTGATTGTATTTCTGTGTGTCAAAAATATATTACTTTTATTCTTCTTAGTGGTATAAACTAGATTCCGCATAGTTTATATCATACACTCAAAGTTTCAATCTTAGTACCTTTGGATTTATCCAAGGATTCTAAACCTTACATCAAGCTAATGAGTTTAAGATTTGTTCATTAGGATCAACAAGTGGTATCAGAGCTTGTTGTGAAGCTTTGAATAAAAAGAAACAAAAACAATATATACTAGATCAATTTCTCAGTGTTAAGATGGGAGCAGGAACTACTACTACCACTCTGACTGCAAGACTCCCTATCCTCAACCTAGGGTACTATGATCTCTGGTTAATGAGGATAGAACAATACTTTCTTATGACGGATTACTCTCTATGGGAAGTAATTAAGAATGGTAACAAAGTGCTGAAGAAAACTGTTGGAGAAACTAAGCAGGAATATGAACCTACTACTGCAGAAGAAAAGCAGGACAGGAGGAATGAGATGAAAGCTAGAGGAGCTCTGTTGATGGCACTCCCAAATAAGGAGCAACTGAAGTTTCATTCATACAAAGATGCAAAACTACTCATGAAAGCCATAGAGAAGAGGTATGTAGGAAACAAGGAATCCAAGAAAGTTCAAAGAACTCTACTCAAACAACATTATCAGAACTTTTCAGGATCAAGCTCAGAAACAATGGATCAAACTTTTGAAAGGTTGCAAAAACTTATTAGTCAGTTGGAGATCCAAGGTGAAGTTATTACACAAGAAGACATGAACTTAAAACTGTTGAGAAGTCTTCCATCTGAATGGAAAACTCATGCTTTGATATGGAGGAACAAAGAGGAGATAAAGACCATCAGTTTGGATGACTTGTACAACAACTTGAAGATATATGAACCTGAACTTACAGGATCAAGTACAAGCCAAAATCCACAAAATGTGGCTTTTGTGTCCTCCAACAGTACTAATAACAACTGCAACTGCAGCACAAATGAAGTAGATAACACTGCTTATGGAGTTAGTGTCGCTCATACTCAATGTAATTCTACATCTAGAGATAACCTTAGTGATGCTATAATCTGTGCTTTTCTAGCTAGTCAGCCCAACTCTCCTCAACTTGCAAGAGAGGATCTAGAACAAATTAATCCTGATGACTTAGAAGAAATGGATTTACAATGGGAAATGGCCATACTGACAATTAAAGCTAGGAGATTCATCCAGAGGACAGGAATAAAGTTGGATGTAAATGGTCAAAGAGTTGGATTTGACAGGACTAAGTGTGTGTGCTATAATTGTACATAAATATGGGTCACTTTGCAAGCGAAATGTAGAGCACCTAGAAATAGGAAAACAAGGAAGAGAGATAATAGAAGAATTATGACAGTGGAAACTCCCACTGAAATTGCCTTGGTTGCTCAAGATGGAATTGGAGGGTATGACTGGAGGTACTAATTTGAGGAAGAGCATCCTACAAACTAAAGCTTTGATGGAACATACATCTTTAGAAGTTTCTTCCAGTTCAGATTCTGAGGTAGATTCTTGTTCTAAATCATGTGTAAAAGCTTATGCTACTCTCAAAGAACAATATGATAGTTTGTCTTTAGATTACAAAAGGTCTCAATTTAATTTAGTATCTTATAAAGCAAGTTTAGAATCAGTAGAAGCTAGACTAGCTCATATAAGAAAAATGAGGCTGTGTTTGAAGAGGAGCATTAATGTTTTAAATCTTGAAGTTAAACTAAGAAATAATGCTTTAGTTGAAAACAAAAAGAAATTGGAAAAAGCAAAAAAGAAAGAGTGAGTTTCTCCTAACATTAGAGAAGTTGCAAATTATCTAAATCTTTAAATAATTTGTGGGAAAGGTCAAGTCATTGAACGTTTAAACTAGACCTAGGCATATAATGCAGCTTCTTCTACCTACAGCTTCTCGTGCAGTAGAAGCTTGTGTTCTCATTGAGATGTTAGAAAATTAGGAGTATAATAAGTCCAAATCTGATAAGGGATATCATGCAGTTCCCCTACCTTATACAGGGAACTTCATTCCCTTTAAACCTGATCTAACATTTATGGATGAATAGTAGAAAGTGAGAATATGGATGTTATTACTATTGTTACACCTTGTAATGGTAAGAAAGTTGAGTCAAATCATAAGTCTGCTAGTGTAAAAAGTAATGGTGATGCAGTAGAACCTAAAATGTTAGGGTAGAATAGTTTACGACCTTCCAGTTCATTGAGGATTGGAATTCTGATGATGAAAGTGAGGTAGAAATTATACCTAAGGATAAAACTGTTAGTTCTAGCATTGAAAAGATAAAATTTGTTAAGTCTGCTAGGGAAACAGTAGAGAAGGTAGAAACACCTAAAAAACAAACACTATCCTAGAGGGAACCAAAGAAAAGAACATCTATCTGCCCAAAGACTAGAAAGTGACTTTAAAATGATTAATAAGCTTAGTTTGGTTTTATGGGTAGTTTTGAGCATTCTTCTATTTTGTGTGTGTAAAATAGGTTATAGACAGTGCGGAACAACTCAAGTAGGGATTGAATCACAAGACTTAGCTATTAAAATGAATCACCCTTTACGTAATAGAAGAATTTGTTCCACAAGCTTGTATGAAACAGGTCTGGCAAATTAATAACTGCTGGTCGTAAGTGTTAAATACTGTTGTCAGAACCAGATTAATACTGTGCTCAAAACCACTGTAAATTCCTTTTAACCAATATCAAATGCTTACAAAAGGTTATTCACAAGTCACTGTGACTATTTAACAGTAATTACAAAACACAAGAACAATATTTTCAATTAAAAGGTTAAATACTTCAGAGTAAAAGATATATGCTGGATAGAGCCTGTAGTAATGGGAAAACAATAGAAAAGGGGTTAAAGTTGGTTTAATACTGTTAAGGCCTCAGCATGCTGGGTTTGGAAAGCCAAAAATAATAGTGCATCAAATACTTTCAAGAAATATTCTTACATTGATGCACTAGGTAAATCCAAGTCTATAATGGCTTGGATCCCCAAAAGAGTCTAATTTTCTTATTTTATGTGTAGGGCATCCCACAACAGAAGAAGTACAAGGAAAAATGAGTTATTGACAGTGGTTGCTCTAGGCACATGACTGGAAACAAATGCTATCTCACTGAATCTGAAGATTATGATGGTGGTTTTGTTTCCTTTGGAGATGATAAAGGTAGAATTTCTAGAAAAGGTAAAATCAAAACAGGAACATTGGATTTTGATAATGTGTACTTTTGTAAGGAGCTTAATTATAACTTGTTTAGTGTGTCACAAATTTGTGACAAAAAGAATAATGTTCTTTTTACTGACACTGAATATCTTGTCTTGTCTTCTGACTTTAAGCTACTTGATGAAAGTTAAGTCTTCCTGAGAGTTCCAAGAAAGGATAACATTTACAGTGTTGACCTAAAGAGTGTTGTTCCCACTAAAGTTTTAACTGGCCTCTTTGCTAAGGCCATAATTGATGAATCTAATTTATGGCATAGGAGGCTTGGTCACATAAATTTTAAAAACATGAACAAACTTGTTAGAGGTTTGCCTTTAAAGATTTTTGAAAATGACCATTCTTGTGTTGCTTGTTAGAAAGGAAAGCAACACAAAGCCTCCTGTAAGGCCAAACTATTGATCCCAATCTGAATAGATCTTTCTAGCCTGTTAAGGGTGGTAGCCAATCTGGATAGATCCAAACTAACTACAAGAGAAGGTTTTCCTACCGTCTTTCAAGTATACTCTTAAGATCCAGATTTAACACTTCAACTGGACACTCATTTTGAGGGTGGTAAGCGGTAGCTAAACGATGTGTGACTCCATATTTAGACATGACTTTGGCAAATTGATCATTACAAAAGTGGGTCCCATGATTGCTTATTATCGCTCTTGGTGTTCCAAATCGGGCAAAAAGAGACTTTAAAATTCATCAAACTACTACGAGCACTCGTTTGTGGCGGGAGCGCCTTTGCTTCAACCCATTTCGAAGATAGTCGAATGCTACAGTATAGTACTATCACTTTGGATGACGGAAAAGGTCCCATAAAATCCAATACCCCATATGTCGAGATTTCACAAATTGGATAGGTTTTGAGGCCATTTCATTACTAGTTGATAATTTAGCCCTTGTCAGTTGGCATGTTTCACAAGATTTGATATCGAGATGGCATCTCGATATATAGTGGGCCAAAAGAAACCGGCATCAAATACTTTTCGAGCGGTGAGATTGGCATTATGATGGCCCCCGGTGGGTCCTTCATGACAAGCCTTGAGGATTTCAAGAGCTTCGTGTCCATGTACACACCTACGAATGATTTGATTCGCACATATACGAAAGAGGTAAGGATCATCCCAGAAATAATGTTTAACATTTTTGAAAAATTTCCTCTTATGGTAGAGTTGACATTCCTTTTTATGATAAATTCCCCGCCATGGTAGTTTTGCAAAATCGGCAAACCATGGGTACTTCCGTTTGTATAACTCCAAGGAGTTATAAGGAAAAAATGTTCGTTAATCGTCTTTGTTTTTCCAAAACATCTTTGTGAGGATTCTCAAGCCTTGGATCAAATGATCATGGGCTCTAAAATTTTCACTTCCTTCTTGTCAAGAATTTGGTGTTATCGAAAAAATCTTGTAAAAGTTAACAACATCGAAGCAACCTTGCTTGGCATCTTGTTTGTTTCATGAGGTATTTTAAGCGGAAAATGGTCGGTATACAATGCTTTTAGATAAGACAGTTATGGCTGAAATTTTCAAAAGCATACACTACGGTGAGCATCTCCTTCTGTTGTAGTGTATGAATTGAGCTTTTATCGGTCACGTCTTACTAGCATAATGAATGGTTAAAAATAGCTTGTCTTGCGGTTGTCAAGAACCGCACCAATCGCAAAATCGCTTGCATTCAACATTATTTGAAGACAGGTAGGTTATAATCGAGACAACCTAAAATAGGAGCTTTCGGTAAGCTTATTATAAGGGTTTTCGAAAGCATTGATACAATCTTGAGAAAATACAAACGGTGTGTCTTTTTCGAGAAGGTGAGTTATTGGTCTAGAAATCTTGGAAAAGTCTTGAATGAAACAACGGTAAAATCCCGCATAACCTAAAAAACTTCTAACTCCTTTGAAGGTAGTCAGATGAGGGAGTTTAGCAATCACGTCGACTTTTGCTCGGTCGACCTCAATTCCAGACTTTGATTATCTTAGGACCCTAAAACAATTCCTTCTTTTACACATGAAATGACATTTTTCCCAATTAAGGACAAGTTTGTTATGGTCTTCACATCTTTTTAACATTTCGTTCAGATTAGGAAAGACATGAATCAAACTAATCACCAAAAACGGAAAAAAATCATCCATAAAACACCTCCATTGTCTTTCTATCATGTCTGTGAAAAATCGCCATCATACAACGTTGAAAGGTTCCAGGAGCATTACATAATCCAAATGGCATACGACGATAAGCAAAAGTACCGTACGGGCACGTAAAAGTCATTTTTTCTTGATCATGAGGATCAATTGGAATCTGAAAATATCCTGAAAAACCATCTAAGAAACAATAGAATTCATTGCCGGCTAGACGTTCTAGCATTTGATCCATGAACGGGAGAGGAAAATGATCTTTACGAGTTGCTTCGTTAAGCTTCCTATAATCGATACATACTCTCCATCCGGTAACTAGACGTGTCAGAAATTATCATTTCTTCATTTGCATCGCGGTCATTCCCATTTTTAGGGACCAATGATTGGACGAACCCACGGGCCTGTCGGGATCGGGTATACTCATTCGCATCAAGAAGTTTAATCACCTCCTTCTTAATGACTTCATGAATTTTCGGGTTTACCCGTCTTTGACTTTGCACTGATGGTTTACAATCGTCTTCCATCAAAATCTTATGAGTACAAAAACGAGGGTCGATACCCATGATATCAGTTATTTTCCATGCAATGGCACGTTTATGAGATTTAAGAACATTAATGAGAGATTTTTCTTTTTGTTCATTTTTTTAACTCCTTTGCTATGATGTAACGGGTAACTTGTCGTTTTATTCCCAAGGAAAGCATATTCTTAAGTGAGATGGTATGTCTTTTAATTCCAATTCCGGAGGTTCTTTCAATTGAAGAATTTAGCCTCGGTAACTTCAACTTTGCTTTTTTTTAAAAAAAAAAAAAAAAAAAAAAAAAAAAAAACTTTTTTAAAAAAAAAAAAAAAAAAAAAAAAAGAAAAAAAAAAAAAAAAAAAAAAAAAAAAAAAAAAAAAAAAAAACAAAAAAAAAAAATTTTTTGTTCTTTTTTTAAAAATAAAAAAAGGTCAACTTCATGAGGAGTTGAAACGGGTCATCATTTAACAATTGTTCAAGCACATAAATGTCTTCCTCCGGATCACAATCATCATGATCACTTTCCAAAGAGATTGAGTTTGTATAAAGAAAAGCATCGATTTCTTTCCAAAGTAAATTCGGAAGGTAAACAGCTCAGATGTCGAAGTGGGATTGCCCACTTGAAAAATTCATCACTTGGAAAAATCTACTAATTCCGGAACATACTCCTCCACAATTCATCAATGATGCCAATTCGGTTTACGATTTGGTCATTCGTAGAGGAATATTCATGGTTGGGTCTAAATTGAAAGTGACTGGCTTCTGTTGGTCAGCACGAAGGGTGATTTCTCGTCTCATAAACGTCAATTAAGGTACGACCAGTTTTCAAAATGGTCCTTCCATGTTATAAGAGGGTACTCGGGGATCAGCTTCGAATATCGGACAACTACAAATGGCAGTGAAAGTGGAATTTTCCAACTTAAGTAGACGTCTTCGGTAAACCCTTAGGGTAAGTTTGGATCGGTCCGCTAACTTAATGTCTAAAGTCATTCGAGTCGGTGAAAGTTCAGGCAAAGAAAGTTTTTTCCAAATCGAAAAGGGCATTAGATTTATGCTCGCACCAAGATCGGCCAAGGCGAAACATATCTCCATTCCAAGAAATTCACAAGGAATAAGAAGCTTACCCGGATCTCCTAGCTTTTCGAGAAGCTTTTTAAGGAGCATCGCCGAGCTATTCTCGTTCAATGGAATTTTCACTAATTTGAGCAACTTTTCTTTATTCATTAACAAATCCCTAATTGTAGGAGTAAATCTGAGCATTAAAAATAAAGCATCCACAAAACTTATATCAAAACGCAAATCTTGAAACATTTGAAAAATCTTTTCTTTTTGGTATGAAGATTTTTCTCGATTCTTTTGATTGTCTCGTCTTGAAGGGTAAGGAATGTTTGCCTTAGGTACCATTTTTAGAATCTCGGGTTTCGGTATCAGAGTCGATTTTGGTAAAGTCTTTGGAATCTCGGGTTCCAGAATTGGTTTAGGGATAACCAGAGGTGGGATTTGAATGGTACTTCCTTGGAAATCATTTTGCTCCTCATCCGTTATTTCCTCGGTCTCTCGTTCCACTACCTTTTTCGAAGAAGGTTTAGTTGGATTCGAGGGTCCTTTGTAAGCTACACCACTTCGGGTAGTGATTGCTTTCATCTAGCCCTTCGGGTTAGGAATCGTATTACTCAGAAGAGTACCCGAAGGTGAGGCTTGGGCTTGAAAGAAACTACTTAACATGTTTTGAAGATTATTTTGCAACGTGTTTTGAAAAGCATTATTGCGTGTTATAAAAAGCATTATTGCTTGAAAGAAACTACTATTCAAAGGTTTAGTTTGGGGAAGTTTCGAGGTATTTGGTTATAATCTTGAAGTTATAAATAATAAGAGATCACAAGTTATAAAACACCCGAATTCCCATTTTTAAAGATTTTTATTATTATTTATTTTTTTATGATTTTTTTCTTAATAATTAACTACCTAACTACAACTTATTCTTGTGTTGACATAATGTATTGTTTTCATTACCTTATTGGTAATTTTAAGGATCATAGAACAAAAAGCACAATTAAGTGTCTAAAAGATAACTTCATCATTCCCGATTTTTCACTTTTCCCAT
>BQNB010011224.1:43760-79673 GCA_026074375.1 Tanacetum coccineum
AGATGTCAATTCCTTTGCATTTATCATTTGGAATTTTCTTCCATTCTTCACTTACACCGAGGAATCACCTTTGAATTTTTTCTTTCGAAGTGAGAATTTTGTTTTTGATCCCGGAATCATCACGTATCATTATCCAGTGGCAGTTTCAATAAAAGTTTCTATTTGCTTTCCCTAAGGACAACTGAATTCAGGGATCGAGTCGAGCTTGCGACTCGGTAATCAAAAACAAAGCCGCTTCGTGGGAGTTCACCCCATGCTTATCCTTTTCTTTCTATTTTATTTTCTTTCTATTTTCTAACCTCTAATGTGTTGTGATGTTGAGGGGCCCATCCTCTTCGTTTCTCGTTGTTTGTTGTCTGTGTTGTGATTTGGCAGGATTAACCCAACATTTCAAGAATCCTCTCGTGTCCGGTTGATTTATCCCGTTCTACTCGAGTTTCTCATCCTTTGTGTGAAATTAGTTTGGGGAGATCCATATCCTTTTATCTTATCGATTAACGAATTATCTTTGTCTACTTAATAAACGGCTTAGATTTTCGTAGGATCCCGACTTAAACATTGAGGACAATGTTTCATTTTAGTTTGGGGAGGGAATCTATCGATTTGATGTGCTTGCTTATTGTGTTTCTCACGTACCCGTTTTCCCACAAAAATAGCAAAAATTTTAAATTTTTAAATAAAAAAAAAATAAATAAAAAAAATAAAAATAAATCATAAATAATAATAATAATAAACAAAAATGTACGTTCTCCGCATGGTAAAATATAGAAGTAATTTTTTGACCCGATCGTACGTGTTGATTCTAGCTTTTTTCCCTTAACAATTAATGAAGATAGTTTGTTGCTAACTCATATAGACCTTAAACATGCTAGACTTGAATCGTTAGTAATGAAAGCTTGTGCAATCTCAAGTAGATTTTAAATATGCCAAGTTGAATTTTATAAGGCTTAAGTAATTTGCAAATTTCTTTGGGAAGAACAAGGAAATGATAGTGTGTATTTATAAGTCATGATATTAAACTAGAATAGTGGGATTTCCTTTCAGCTCATATGTGTTAATGTGCTTTTTCTCCCATTAGTTTGTTTCACCTCTATATATATAAATGTTTAATAAATAGAGTTTTATGTTTTTGGTTAATAATTAGCTAATATAATTTTTCTTAAAGTTTCCTATGTGAATTAGGATGAGTACAACATCAGGAATACTAATTAGCATAAAAATACAAAATATAATAAATAAGTTCTCTGCCAGATTACTTCATCGTGTCGAAGCGTGGCCCGGAATGTTGAGTGTTTCATATAATAGGTAGAGTTCCGGTGTCATAATAAGTAGAATAACCTCTTGTCGACCTCGCTATCGATTGGCTTCGATAAAAGGCACCGTTTTTACTTAAATAACCGAAGTCGAAATATGTGTCTGCATCGTGTTAGGAGGGCGTGGCCGATTGTTGTAGCCTACTAAAGGACTGAGGTTTAATAATGTTCTTAATTTTTGTCTTGTTTTTGTGCCTTAAAGAGCCAAGCGGTATATGGTGCAAATAAGATTGGTTCATTTCATGTCTTAAAGCGATCCTAGTAGGGTATTAATGACATGATTGTGCCTTGCTTAAGTACCTAATAAAAGCCAAATATATGTTTGCTCGAAGTGGACTTATTCTCTGATTGCACTTGATCATTTTGAAAGGGCAGAGCTAAATATATGCGTTCCTAATTACCATCACTGCTTTATTTTTGGAAATTAAAAAGTATCGTAACAAAAGTCTTAAAGAGCCTTCGGGTAATGACTTAAAGTAAAATCCTGAAATACAAAAGTAGAGAATTTGCGGAGGAAAAGTAAGTACACAATTTAGTATTTATGATTAGTGTTAGTGTCAAGACTTTAATTAACAGTTGATCTGTTTTTAAGCTTGGCATGGAAAAATTGAAAAATCGGGGATGATGAAGTTATACTTTAGGACGCTTAATTGTGCTTTTTGTTCTATGATCCTAAAAGGTTTACCAATGTGGTTAATGAAAACCATTGCATTATGTCAACAACAAATAAATTATATTAGGTAGTAATAATCAAGAAAAATCATAAAAAGAGAAAAGTCATAGAAAATGGAAATCGGTGTATTATATAACTTTGTGATCCTTAAACAAAACTCATTGCTACTTTCAAAGGTTATTTTGGAATTTTCGAGTATTTGGTATAGTAAGGCTATGTGATATTGCGTGAGGACACCCAATCGTTTAGTTTGGGGAATTTTGGATAATTGGTAGAAATACAACCTATCATTTATGCTGTAAAAGGCCCAAATAAACCCAAAACGATCAAAAATGTCAAAATAAGCTTGTATTGAGTTTATGTGTCAGCTATGGGATTGTCAAAAATCACAAGAAATCAGTCAAAAACGACACGATGAACGGATGAGTGATCAAGAAGCAAAATGAAAATCAAAGCCAAAGCCAGAGAGATCATGCCTCAGCCTTCTACAGTCAACTGCAACTAAACCACAGTCAACCAAAACCAAGCTCCATTGTTTTATAAAGTTCAAGGGCTGAATATGCAATTTACCCAAAGTTACTTTTATCTTAAAATTGTGCTTGCCAAACACAAGGGCCGGTTATGTAATTACCTCATAGTACCAAAAGGGCGCGGGTCATAGACCCGGGTCAATCTACCCATGGATCCATCTTTGAGCCAATCACATGCAAAGCCCTAACCCAATTCAACCCGATTACCCATAACTAACCCATGCCTTAACCCGACCAACCCGGCTACTCTTATAACACAATAACAGTTACTATTCACCCTCATTTACCCAAATTCGATTTACCTCACTCACACACACATGAACACTCAAGAACACCCAATGAACCCTAGTTTCTTAACTATTCTCTCCCACTCAAATTAACCATAGGGTTAATAACCCTCTCACACCCCGTAACCCATCCATCACTTTCAATTAACTATCAACCCATGCCACCCTGGCATAATCTAACGATCTCATTGGGTGATGTGACGTGTGTGATTGCTTACACTCACATAACTAACACACTCTATGCCACATCATCGATCCGTTTATACACACTTTAAATCCTACGGCTTACGTATGAGATCAAAGAGAGAGAAGAGATTGAAGGGTCAAGATGAAGATGAAGAAGGATCTAGAGAAGGTGAAGAGCTCAAGCTTCGGGTATAAATACCCCCCACCATTCCAGCATAGAAGGAGAGTAATTTAGGGTGATTTTTAGTTTATTATTGTAGTAGTTTAATTTTTCAATTCAGTTTTCTTTAGTAATGTAATTTCAATTTAATGTTATTTTATTTCGAATTGTAAGAAACTTATGATCATATTAATTAAAAGTGTTATTATCATATTAAATTGTTTTCCGCCTCAGTGTTAGAAAGTTGCAGTGCAAAAGGAGGGGTGATAGTTTGTTTAGAGGGATGTTGAGAATAGCGAGAGAGATGTGTGGAAACGGTGATATTGGCACAGGTAGTGAAATTACAGCGACGATATCATCGTGTCTGAGTTGATAGGTAAACGGCTAGAGATTCTATCACTTGGTCTAGGTATTTTAATTATTGAAGTAGACACGGTGTACATGTCGGCTGTATGTAAAATAACTCAGAGATGCACGACGTTTCGTTTGTAAAGAGTCATAGACGAATCGCGATCAGTTGAGATACACTTTGAGCGAGCATTCGGCTATCAGTCACAGAGGACCAGACGCGCACATACCGACAGTCTATGTTGCATTTTCCCTGGTTAACTATCGAAATACAAGGTACACCATATTTAAGTTTTTACATTTTTCTTTTTCTATTTCTAATAAGCTGTTAAGTTTCAGTAGTTAAATAAGTTGTTTTGATTTGCTAAAAATTTGATTAATGGCAAAAATTTATTGAGTAGTTAAAATCTTCAAGTGTTTAAAATTTGCTTTGCTCATTTAGTATTTTAAGAGATAGAATACTAAGTTTGATAAAGCTTTTAAAGCTAATATGCTATTTAGCTTCTTTTAAATAAGTAAAGTTGAAGGTTTTCTAATAGTTTTTAGTTTTTAAAATTCTGTTGATAATAACTGTTTATTAATATAAACAAAAAAGATGCTTTTGTTAGAAGTTAGGGACTGCAGGGGCTGTTTTGTCATTTATAGTGTTCTGTTAGTTTTAAATTTACACAATTATCCTTGTGTAGTGTACGCAGTATTCCTTTTAAATTTTTCATAGTAAGTCCATAGTTAGTTTTATGTTAGTCCTAGTTAAGTCCCTAGGTTTAGGGACTTAATTTCTGCCATTATTTCGAACTTTGTGTTATTTATATAAAAACTAATTGTTCCCCGCCTCACCCTTATCTTTCTGTATTGTCACTATTAACCCTTGTGTTTTGGCAGTTTATAGTTTAAGTTGTATAAAATAGTTTTTATAAATTATAAATTAGATTTTTAAGTTTAAATTACTTAAATTAGTTTAAGATAACACATTAAAAATAGGGCTTTTGATAAAAGAATTTTCTCTTTTTCTCTTTATAAAAAGATTTTTCATAGAATTTTATAGTTTAAGTTTGATATTTTTATAAGAATTAATTATCAAATTTAGTTTAAAAACATTTAATTTTCAACCTTATTTTTTTATTTTTAAACCTTTTTTAAATAGAAAAAATTAGGATAAAAAAATGTTTTTTCTCATCTTTTTAAGTAATTTAGAGTTAATCTAGTTTAAAAGTATTTTTTCTATTTTTATCATTTAATTTCTATTTTGTAGAATTTAAAATTAATTAAATAGTATTTTAAGGCATAAAAAATCGAAAAGCCTTTAAAAAATATGTTTCTTTTTTCCTAAAATTTTCTTAGCATTAATTAAGTTAGAGAATCTAGTTTACCATCTTTAATGATTTAAATTGCATTAGTTTTCTTAAATGTCGACATTTTTATTTACTTTCGTAATTAGTTTAATTTGTTAATTAGTTGTTTAAATTGTGCCTTTAATTTTAGTAGTATAATTAAATCAAAAATATCTCTTTTCTTATTCAAATCAGGATCCAAACTTAAACGAGGTTTCCATTGCACGAGTCATTGGGGAAAAACGACCCGGGTGATCATACTTGCCCGGTCAAACATACGTATTATATATATATATATCTTTGTGAGTGGAATTGTTCAAGGGATACTTGGGGATTTCCTTAATTTCTCTATAAGTATATTATTTTACGTGTATGTAAAACTACGAATCATAATACGTATATTTACCGGTAAGTGATTACCGGGTCGTTTTCCCAAAGACTTATGAAATTGAGACCACGTTTGTTATTTGGACAATATTTTGAATTTGGTTCGAAGATGAATTTGGTTTTTCTAAAAATCCCTAAAAGTGAGCAAATAAAGACAATAAAACCTAAACTTAAATACGGGAAATTAAACTTTAACTAAATATGTAAAACGGGAATCCTAAACGGGACCTAAACTAAATTATCAAAATTAAGACTAAAATGATCTTTTTGGTTTTTATAAGTTTTAATTGACTAAAAAGCTAAGGCAAAGAAATCGTATACAAAAAACGAGGTGTAAAAGCTAAAAAAACGTGAAGAAAACAAGAACGGGAATCAATCTCGTTCTTTAAAAATCGAAATTTTGCAATTTAAATCATACGAACGCAAATCTAATTTTCCTAAGTCCTAAATGTTAAAAGAAAATTTTCTAAAATAGAATTATATTTTTCTAAAAAAGCTGAAATTAAGCAATTTTAATAAAAACAACTATTTTTGAAAAGCACTAAATAAGCTGGAAAATGAGTTGAAAACAAACAGATTGTATAAAACTTCTTTTTGAACTTTTATGAAAACTTAAGCAACTAAGAGGCTAAAATAAGCTATGACCTAGCAAAATAAGCAACTTCTAAACTAAACCTAGCCTAATAAGCTAATATGTAAAGAAATTAGCAAATAATACAGGCAAGAATGAGCTCAAATAAGCACAACAGTACTAACTTAGAGTTAGTACTGCTAGCTTTAATCTTAAAACTGCTTCTACTATATGACTTAATAAGCTAAGGGCAAACTAAGATAAGCTAAAACTAACTTAATCCTAAACTTAATAAACTAATCTAACCTGGAAATAAGCCTTATAGAAGCCAAGCATAAGCTTGAGGATTCAAAATAAGCACTTAGAGAACAACTGAAAACCAAACAGTCCTTAAGGGGAATTTAAGCTTATTTTCCAATAAGCTAAAAGATCCTTATGGACTTTTGGTTTATTCAAACTTAAAGTATACCTTACAAAGTTCATAAAACAGCTTTTGAAACATAGTTTGAAAATCAAATGAACAAGAAAAAGCTATTTGAAAATTGCTATTTTACTCAGATCATACTGAGTTTTTTTTCTTTTGACTTGAAAAGACAAAATGCTTATTTTGCTCAAAAACAGATAGCTTAATGAACTTATTAAGAGAAAATAAGCTAAAGTAGATTGAGAGTGACCTAAAAACTACTTGTGCTCTGAATTTTAAATCCTAATAACAACTTTTAACCTCTAATATTTAATCCTAAAAATGGCAGAAGGACAGTTTTTCTATCTGATGTAGTATGCACAAAAGTGTGACCAAAAACATTAATAACCTTAAGTGCAGTTAAGATTACTTGGTTTAGACCCATTGAAATCACCATAACAAACTCCAACGAAAAGCATTAACAACAACTAGACAGATTAAGCTAAATATGCAAAAAGACAGAACTTAGCTAATAAAACAACAATCTACTAATAATTTTGAAAGTCTTTATTAAACCTACTAACAACTCTAAATCCTGAATTTATAAACCTATTAATGTGATTTAGAATTGATCCAAAAGGCCAAATAGCTTATGACAGTACTAACTTTAGTTAGTACTGTCAATAACCAAACACCCCTTTAAATCACAAAATCCCATTTTAAGATTATGAATAAGAGATTTAAAGATCAAGTTGCAAATACCAGATTATTACATAGCTAAACCTGACTTTTGAACATTTTTCAATAAGCAAATAATCACAAACAACCAACTAACACACTCTGCTAATATTTATGGACCTTTTGACAGAGTTTATAGAAATTTAAAGCAATCTTAAGATCTAACAATCTAACAAACACAATAAGCATAAAACTACTAAAATGAGCATTAATAAGCAAGTTTAAACAGTTAAAAAGCAAATCTAAACAATCAATAAGAAAATCTAAGCTAGTAAGAACAGTTTAACTAGAAAATTTAAAATGACAAAAGGTAAATGATGCATAACCTGAAATCCCAGCTAAACAGGGATTGTTTGCTCAATCAGAGCTTATGTAAACAGCTTATAGCTTATAGCTATAAGCAAAACCCATTCCTAATCTATCCTAACCCTTGACCTTCAAGACTTTACCCAACTTGATCATCCAGCAGCCATCAATTCCAAGGATATGATCAAGTTTATGAAGAATGCTTTAGTTAAGCTAATTAGTAGCATGAGCTATATTAAATATTAATAAGACGTTTCATTTCATTTTAGCAAAA
The DNA here is from genome assembly GCA_026074375.1 of Tanacetum coccineum. NCBI lineage: Eukaryota > Viridiplantae > Streptophyta > Magnoliopsida > Asterales > Asteraceae > Tanacetum > Tanacetum coccineum. The sequence continues at coordinate 51,268 of BQNB010011224.1, forward strand.
TGAGTAGAAAATGATTTTTAACAAAGGAGATTAATAGAAAAATAACTTTATATTAATAATAATATGAGATACAAATCGTTTGAAGAAAATTACATTAAAGACTAAAATCCATAAGCGAAATTACATAAGAAATAAGCTAAATTACAAGCTACTATAAAACTACTCCTAGATATCTTGCTGTGAGTGAAGAGGTCTAGTATTTATAGCTGAAACAAAAACTTCTAGGCCTCTCAACATGCTCCTCCAAGCTTGGATCTCGTCTCTTCCTTTAATGCCAATCATTGGATCCTATGTTTAAGCCGTTGGATCAATAAGTTGAGCCACACGATTACCAACATGGAATTCCGTGTAATCAGAGTACTTTGTGCCTCTATAGAAAAGATTTAGTGTAAAAATTCCATCCTTGTGAGTATTTCCTTGTACTCCACGTGCGTCCTCCTTGATGTGTCGCTCGGCCAATGTAGGCCATGGAGATGTTTTTACTCTGCCAACCTCATAACATGGTACTCGAATCTTCATGCCACATCATCAATTTGAATAACCCTTGATTTGACGGGTAATTGATTAGAGATAATGACCAGTAAAAAGAAACGCGCCCTTTTTTAGACTGTTCATATGAACGTTATGTAATTTTTAACTTGGCTTTGGATATATTAAATGGAAATGGGCCGGGTGTAAAGGTTTAAAGGTTTTTAGTTATAAGAGATAACGACCGTTATCTCTTTAATAAAAAGGAGATAACGGTGTTAGAGTTTTTAGGGCTTTTGATGAATTTGGTTTAACATTAAGTGTATTTTGGGTATTTTCAAGTGTTTTGTCTTCTTGTGGTTGACCAATGTTGACTTTGACTGAGCATTGTTGAAACCTTTTGGCTCTTTTGCACTCTATCCGTTCTCGTGTTCGTGTTTGTCCTGCTTTGACCGTTTTCTTATGATATTTGCATGATCTGTTCCTACACATTCAAAAACAACAAAATACACAAATACAAGCATATTTTTGCACATTTTAATCATTTAAGGGTCATTTTTTGATAATACTAAAGATATGTGATTTCTCACATATCAAAATTCCCCAAACTAAGTGATTGCCGTGTTCTTACGCAATATTATATGCTCTAAAACTAAATATTCCAAAACCTTCCCAAACTAATCCTTTGAAAAGTAGCAAAGTCTTTTGTGGGGAAAGTTAAGAAATCACAAGTTTTAAAACACCCCATTTTCCCAAATTCCCCAAACTAAGTGATTGCCGTGTCCTCACGCAATATTATATGCCCTAAAACCAAATACTCCAAAACCTCCCCAAACTAATCCTTTGAAAAGTAGCAAAGTCTTTTGTGGGGAAAGTTAAGAATCACGAAGTTTTTAAAACACCATAATTTTCCCATTTTTCAAAACTTTTTTAGGAAATTACCCTAGAATATTCTGACTTTTGTTATTTCCATAACTGTTAGGGATCATAGAACAAGATGCATTTCGATCCGAGAATGCCCCAAAAAGGATAAATTCATCGTCCCCGACTTTTCACTTGCTCCAAACCAAGCTTAAAACGAAATCACCGCTAAATATCAGTTAAGATGCTAACACTACTCATATTTGCAACTTGTGAACTTTTTACTCCCGACAATTATTATATCTTAGGTGAATGTGCTATTTTGAATTTCAACCGTGGATCAACGTTTTGCAAAATACTATGCTTCACGTTCCACCCGAGAATAATAAGTTTGAAGGCGAGATCATCCCATGTAGCGACTTTCGTTCTGGACATCCAACCCTGCGGCTAAGTGACCAGGCTTTGAACATCCCACAAAGACTAGTATCGGACTCACGGACCTTAGAGTTTCAAAAACTCTCAGTTTCCCCATATACCTAGCTTTAAAATAGAATAGTCCCAAAGTTCCAAAAAACAAATTTAAATTTAACAAAAAAGATATCTTAATTATTAATTCGCACTAAATATTAAACTTTTATGCAATTGTAACCCTTGACCTTTTAGAAGGCTGCAACATCGGTTGTGAGCCTGCAAGATGCATCAAACTTTTATCAGTCTCAGATTTTATTCTTACTATGGGCTTTCTTTAGAAGACTACCACATCGGTTGTGAGCCGGCAAGAGGTAGTAAACTTTTATAAAGCCCACAGCTTTTATTATTATTATTCACAATATATATATATATATATATATATATATATATATATATATATATATATATATATAATATATAATATATATATAAAAATATTTTAATATAAAGACTTCTTTTTGAAAAATTCAAGTATAAGTTTGAACTAAGACTAAAATTTTTGCTATATAATACATAAAAAATTGTTGATTAAGTTTATTCCAAAACAGCATGGCATAGTTGGTCCGGTAGGAGCTTATGGGAGAAAAATCCACACACATTACAATACATGAACTCTTAAGATTTCCAAATAATCCTTGTTTAGCATCCCACTCATACTTAACTCTATTATTTTTTGTTCTTCGCGAATTTCCGCGAACGCTTAGCCTAAAAGTTAAGGAACAAGCTAGAGCTCAACACGCTCGATTGGGTCGAAATTTATTCTTATTCTACACAGCAGGAAAGTTAAAATTGTGACAAAACACTTATTCTATTTTTGAAAATTTTAATTTTTTTTTCTTTCATATTTTTAAAATTTTTGTGGGAAACCGGGGTACGTGAGAACAACGGGCAAAGGTAGGTAAGATTATATCGAAGATATACTACCCCATACTAAAATTAAACATTGTCCTCAATGTTTCCTAATCTAAGGCTTATAAAACCCCATACTAGAACTCAAAAAGTCGAATGCATAATCTAAGCGTGGAAAAAGTATCACACAAATCTTAAGTCGTTTATCAAGTATGCTAAAAGATAAATGTTAGTCGATAATAATCTTAGGATATCGGATTTCTCCAAACTAATGGCAAGCAAAGGCTGGGAAGCTTGAGTGGACCGGGACAAAACACCGAACACGAGAGTCTTCAAATTTTTTTGGGGTTAATCCTACAAAAATCACAAGCACAAACAACAAGAATAGGAAGAGTACAAGCCTCCTCACATCAAAATAGAAATAAGAAAGAAAATAGAAGGATAAGCATGGGGTGCCTCCCACGAAGCGCTTTGTTTTTGGTAACCGAGTCACATAGCTTGACTCGATCCCCGAATTCATTCGTCCTTGGAGAAAGTAAATGGAAGAGAAAATCTCAATCGGGCTTTCATTAATGTTTGAATAAACATTTAAGCACATGAAAGTTCCATCCTTATGAGATGCCACCGGCTCTAAGTGGAGATTCCAGGGTCAAAAATAGTGTCCTCATTCTCGGTGGAGGAAAGTAAGGGAGAAACCTCAGGGTAAGTGAGATACGGGAGAAAAGTCCGAATGACAAATGTGAAGGAATCGTCAACTTCAACATTAATCTCACCTCCCCCTGGGTCAAAACATTCATCTTTATTAAGCTCATCAACATTGTTTATCACGGGCACATCGGGTTCCATGTCGAAGGTTAAACGCTCATATTCGGTAACGGGATCATCGTTAAGAAAGTTGTCAATAATATCCTCTTCCGAGTCCAAATCACTTTTAATACCTGGTGGTATCGAATTATCTGGTCCCCGAAAATATTATCTGATCTCTCCGTTTTTTTTTTTTGGGGGGTTTTTTTGTGTGTGTGTATGTGGGGGTGGGGGGGGGGGGGGGGGTTTTTGTTTTTGTGTGTGGTTGTGTGTGTGGGGTGTTGTGTGGTTTTTGGGTGGTTGTGTGGTGGTGGTTGGTTGGGGGGGTTGGTTGTATATTATAAGAGTATGGTTGGAATGGGGATGTAAATAGTGATTATTATAAATTCAGAGTGTTTTGGGGATGTTGTGGTGGTGTATTAGATGTGGTTTTTTTGAGTAACGAACATTGGTAAAGATGAATCAGAAAAAGGATAGATTGAATTAGGTGGTGACTTTATCAGTCCAAGTTTTAGGCAGCACACCTAGAGTGAAAGGAATCATATTAGAGTAATCACAGAGTTTGTCAACATTGCCTAATTCGTTGAGTCGAGGTAATCATTTGAAAATTTTGATTGGAGCATGAGAGGTTAAGTTCTATTTAAACAGTGAAACGGTTGGCTTGAACAAATTGAAGCAAATGTGTGTGATATTGGTATATTATTGATAGCATTTATTCTGAAAATGAATCCTCTAAGTAACGTTAGTGGAGCACGGAGTTAGCATACTTCACTGTGTAAGGGTGTACCGCAATGTGCAATGATAGTACGAAGCTCGGGTTCGACAATGTTTGGAGCACGTCCTTTATTTCGACGTCTCGGAATGGTTACGTTTAAATTATTTGGAAAATTGGAATTTCTAGTGCGCATGCACTAAACAAACAAATGAAATGAGAAAAGAAATAAGAAAAGGAAATATTTTTGTTTACCGAATAATCAACAAACTTAAGGTAACTCTCTTAAGTAAAATAAATTTTACAAAAGAGGTGCGCCTTTTTCGTAAGTGACACAAATGGTAAAAATTTTTGAATCTTTGGTTCGGGAACTTATTGATGGATAATACTTCAATTGAAAGTATTATTTGTTGGTGTTCTTTTACCAACTTGGTTAATTTTTTTAATGAATTCACATGAAAAATCGAAAAATTCAGAAGAGCAAATATTTTTTATTTTTCTTAATAATCTTCTAATTATACTAAAAAGAAAAGAAAAATATTTTTTTACTTTTTATATTTTTAATTTTTTTGTATTTTTGATTTTCTTAAAAGCGTAACTTTCGAAGACGAAATGTTCTCCAAATCACGATCAACAAACTGCAAACGAAGAAATCTTAATCACAAATCCCTGGCAGCGGCGCCAAAAATTGATTGTACTTTAATTTTATACACGTAAAATAATATAATAGATATGAAATTACCAAACTACCCTTGAGGACAAAGGTAGTAAGGAAAATTCTCACAAATATATATAATAATACGTATATTTACCGGTAAGTGATTATCGGGTCGTTTTCCCAAAGATTTATGAAATTGAGACCACGTTTGTTATTTGGACAATGATTTGAATTGGTTCGAAGATGATTTGTTTTCTAAAATCCTAAAAGTGAGCAAATAAAGGAACAATTAAACCTAACTTTAAATACGGGAAATTAAACTTTAACTAAATATGTAAAACGGGAATCCTAAACGGGACCTAAACTAAATTATCAAAATTAAGACTAAAATGATCTTTTTGGTTTTTATAAGTTTTAATTGACTAAAAAGCTAAGGCAAAGAAAACTAGACCAAAAACGAAGGTGTTTAAAGCTAAAAAATGTGAAGAAAACAAGAACGGGAATCAATCCCGTTCTTTAAAAATCGAAATTTTGCAATTTAAATCCTACAAAAGCAAATCTAATTTTCCTAAGTCCTAAATGTTAAAAGAAATTTTTCTAAAAAAGAATTATATTTTTTGACTTTTTTATAATTTTTTATGAATTAAAAATGATTTTAACAAAATTAAATGTTTAAAAATACTAAACTATTTATAAAAATCCTGAAAAATTACGAAAAATAGCTTGAACAATGAAGAATCTAGGAAAAATGAGCTTAGAAACACAGCTTATCGAATAAACTGTGAAATAAGCCAAAAATGGCTTATAAGCTTAAATGCCTAAAATGTATATAAAGCATTAAATGTGCAAATATAGAACAAAAAAGACCCCAGGGCGAGATGGTCAGTGTGTTGGTGTGTTGTGCTATAAAAAGGTCGAGGAAGGTAAAGGTCCAGGGTTCGAGCCTTGCTCACCCTTGATTTCCCTTCTTCCTTTTTTTATTTTTAGAAAAACTTTAAAAAACAAACTTATAGAAAAGCTGAAATTAAGCAATTTTAATAAAAACAACTATTTTTGAAAAGCACTAAATAAGCTGGAAAATGAGCTAAAAACAGACAGATTGTATAAAACTTCTTTTTGAACTTTTATGAAAACTTAAGCAACTAAGAGGCTAAAATAAGCTATGACCTAGCAAAATAAGCAACTTCTAAACTAAACCTAGCCTAATAAGCTAATATGAAAAGAAATGAGCAAATAATACAGGCAAGAATGAGCTCAAATAAGCACAGCAGTACTAACTTAGAGTTAGTACTGCTAGCTTTAATCTTAAAGCTGCTTCTACTATATGACTTAATAAGCTAAGGGCAAACTAAGATAAGCTAAAACTAACTTAATCCTAAACTTAATAAACTAATCTAACCTGGAAATAAGCATAAAGAAGCAAGCCATAAGCTGAGGATTCAAAATAAGCACTTAGAGAACAACTGAAAACCAAACAGTCCTTAAGGGGAATTTTGAGCTTATTTTCCAATAAGCTAAAAGATCCTTATGGACTTTTGGTTTATTCAAACTTAAAGTATACCTTACAAAGTTCATAAAACAGCTTTTGAAACATAGTTTGAAAATCAAATGAACAAGAAAAAGCTATTTGAAAATTGCTATTTTACTCAGATCATACTGAGTTTTTTTTTCTTTTGACTTGAAAAGACAAAATGCTTATTTTGGGCTCAAAAACAGATAGCTTAATGAACTTTTTAAGAGAAAATAAGCTAAAGTAGATTGAGAGTGACCTAAAAACTACTTGTGCTCTGAATTTTAAATCCTAATAACAACTTTTAACCTCTAATATTTAATCCTAAAAATGGCTGAAGGACTGTTTTTCTATCTGATGTAGTATGCACAAGAGTGTGACCAAAGCTTAAAAACCTTAAGTGCAGGTTAAGATACTTGGTTTAGACACTTTAAAATCACCAAAACAAACTCAACAAAAGCATTAACAACAACTAGGACAGATTAGAGCTAAATATGCAAAAGAGACAGAACTTAGGCTAACAAAACTAACAATCTACTAATAATTTTTGAAAAGTCTTGATTAAACCTACTAACAACTCTAAATCCTGAATTTATAAACCTATTAATGTGATTTAGAATTGATCCAAAAAGCCAAATGGCTTATGACAGTACTAACTCTAGTTAGTACAAGGTCACAAACCAAACACCCTTTAAATAACAAAATCCCATTTTAAGCTTATGAATAAGAGATTTAAAGATCAAGTTGCAAATACCAGATTATTACAAGCTTAAAACAGACCTATTGAACATTTTTCAATAAGCAAATAAGCACTAACAACCAACTAATACACTATGCTAATATTTTTGGACTTTTTGACAGATTTTATAGAAATTTAAAGCAAACTTAAGATCTAACAATCTAACAAACACAATAAGCATAAAACTACTAAAATGAGCATGAATAAGCAAGTATAAGCAGTTAATAAGCCAATCTAAACAATCAATAAGAAAATCTAAGATAGTAAGAACAGTTTAACTAGAAAAATTTAAAATGACAAAAGGTAAATGATGCAGAACCTGAAATCCTAGCTAAAAAGGGATTGTTTTGCCGCATCAGAGCTTATTAAATCAGCTTATAGCTATAAGCAAAACCATTCCTAATCTATCCTAACCCTTGACCTTCAAGGACTATTACCAAGTCTTATCATCCAGCAGCCATCCAATTTCAAGGGATGATCAAGTTTATAAGAAGATCTTATAGTAACTTAAGATAGCTTGAGCTTATAAAACATTAATAAGAGCTTTTTCATTCATTTATCAAATAAGTAAAAAACAGATTTTAACAAAGGAGATTTAATAGAAAATAACTTATTACGAACTAATATTGGGTACAAATCGTTGGAAGGAAAATTACATTAACTAAAATCCTAAGCTAATTACTATAAGAAATAAGCTAAATTACAAGCTACTATAAAACTACTCCTAGATATCTTGCTGTGAGTGAAGAGGTCTAGTATTTATAGCTGAAAGAGAAACTTCTTTCAACATGCTCCTCCAAGCTTTGATCTCGTCCCTTCCTTTAATGCCAATCATTGGATCCTTTGTTTAAGCCGTTGGATCAAATAATAGCATACCAGATTGCCAGCGTGGCAATGCCCCACCCGTTGTGTCAAAGTACTTGTGCCTCTTTAGCAAAGGATTTAGTGTAAAATTTCCATTCCTTGTGTGTTTCCTTGACTCCACGTGCGTCCTCCTTGAGGTGTCTTGGCCAATGAGAGGCCTTGGTGATGTTTTACTCTGCCAACTCATAACTTGGTACTCGAATCTTGATGCCACATCATCAATTTGAATTAACCCTTTGATTTTGATGGGTAATATATTGAAGAAGATGATGAACAGTAAAAAGAAACTCGCGCCCTTTTTTAACTGTTATTTGAATGTTGGGTAAGTTTTGACTTGGGCTTTGGATTTATTAAAATGGAATTGGGCCGAGTGTAAAGGTTTTAAAGGTTTTTAGTTATAAGAGATAATGACCGTTATCTCTTTAATAAAAAGGAGATAACGGTGTTAGGGTTTTTAGGGCTTTTGATGAATTTGGTTTAACATTAAGGGTATTTTGGGTATTTTCAAGTGTTTGTCTTCTTGTGGTTGACCAATGTAGACTTTGACTGAGCATTGTTGAAACCTTTCGGCTCTTTTGCACTTTATCCGTTCTCGTGTTCGTGTTTGTCTGGCTTTGACCGTTTTCTTGTGATATTTGCATGATCCGTTCCTACACATTCAAAAACAACAAAATACACAAATACAAGCATATTTTTGCACATTTTGACTTCTTCTCCTCCTAAAGTAGTGGAACGTGAAACCGAGGTGACAAAGGACACGGTGCCTCCTACTAATAACGGAAGCACCAAAGACGTCCAACCTCCGGTTGTCCAAGTTCAACCTCAAGTACCAAATTCTGAGCCCGTTGTTGCTCCCGTTAGTGCTCCGATGCCTAACTTGAAACCGTCAATTCCATATCCTTCGAGACGTAATGATGAAAGGCGCCGTGAAAAAGCTAACGACCAAATTGAGAAATTCTACGAAATCTTTAAAGATTTGAGTTTCGAAATTAGCCTCACGGATGCTTTGATTCTTATGCCAAAATTTGCCTCGACTCTTAAAGCTTTAATTGGAAACAAAGAAAAATTAAGTGAAATGGCTAGAACTCCTTTAAATGAGCATTGCTCGGCGGTCATCCTCAACAAGTTACCCGAAAAACTTAGAGACCCCGACAAATTTCTCATACCGTGTGATTTTCCCGGAATGGATGAGTGCTTAGCCTTGGCCGATCTTGGCGCTAGCATAAATCTCATGCCATTATCCGTGTGGAAAAAGCTTTCTCTTCCAGAGCTCACTCCTACTTGTATGACTCTTGAACTTGCGGACCGTTCGATTACCCAACCGATCGGTATCGCCGAAGATGTCGACGTAAAAGTAGGAAAGTTCCAATTCCCGACCGACTTTGTAGTCGTAGACTTTGATGCCGATCCCCGAGTCCCCCTAATTCTCAGGAGATCTTTTTTAAAGACCGAACGTGCTTTGATTGATGTGTACGAAGTAGAATTAACTCATCGTGTTGGAAAAGAAGCCGTAACATTCAATCTTGATCAAACTTTGAGATACTCCTCTAATTACGATGATATGACGGTGAATCGAATCGACGTCATTGAAATGGCTTGTGAGGCGTATTCTCAAGAAGTTCTCGGTTTCTCCGATATGATCGCGAGTGGCAATCCCACTCCTTATTTTGACCCGATCGTTTCTACCTCTTCTCCGACTCTCACTCCCTTCGGGGATAGTGATTTTCTTCTCAAGGAAGTCGATGCTTTCCTCGCTCTTAAAGATGATCTAACTTCACCGGAAGTTGATGACTCTTACTATGACTCAGAGGGGGATATTCTTTTTCTTGAAGCATTTCTCAATGATGATCCATCATTACCCCCTCCCACTCAAGGAAACTATTTGCCTGAAATTCAAAAAGAACTTAAAGTTTGTGAAGCTAAAACTGATAAATCTTCAATTGATGAACCTCCCGAAGTCGAACTCAAGGACTTACCTCCTCATCTCGAATACGCATTTTTGGAAGGTGACAACAAGTTTCCCGTCATAATTGCTAAAGACTTGAGTGTCAAGGAAAAAGCCGCTCTCATAAAGGTTTTGAAGTCACACAAGCGAGCCATCGCTTGGAAACTCTCCGACATCAAGGGTATTAACCTAGAATTTTGTACTCACAAGATTCTTATGGAAGAGGACTACAAACCGGCGGTTCAACACCAAAGACGGGTGAATCCAAAGATCCACGATGTCATCAAAAAGGAGGTTGAAAAACTTCTTGACGCCGGATTAATTTACCTAATCTCGGATAGTCCTTGGGTAAGCCCTGTACATTGCGTACCGAAAAAGGGTGGCTTTACCGTTGTTGAAAATGATGAAAATGAGTTAATTCCGACTCGATTGGTTACGGGATGGCGTGTATGCATTGACTACCGAAAGTTAAATGAAGCCACCCGTAAAGACTACTTTCGACTATGGTTTATGGATCAAATGCTTGAGAGATTAGCGGGAAATGAGTACTATTGTTTTCTCAATGGTTTCTCGGGTTACTTTCAAATTCCCATCGACCCTCATGATCAAGAAAAGACAACATTCACGTGTCCTTACGGAACGTTCGCCTACCGTCGCATGCCTTTTGGCTTATGCAATGCACCGGGCACGTTCCAAAGGTGTATGATGGCTATCTTTCATGATATGATCGAAAAAACGATGGAAGTCTTCATGGATGACTTTTCGGTCTTTGGGAATTCATTCGAAAATTGCCTCTCTCGTGTAGACAAAGATGCTTCAAAGGTGTGAAGACACCAATCTTTGTTTAAATTGGGAAAAGAGTCATTTTGTGGTTAAGGAAGGCATTGTCCTTGGCCATAAGATTTCCAAAAAAGGGATTGAGGTTGATAAAGCCAAAGTCAATGTGATTGCTAAGTTACCTCATCCCACCACCGTTAAGGGTGTTCGGAGTTTTCTCGGTCATGCCGGTTTCTACCGACGGTTCATTAAGGATTTTTCCAAAATTTCCTGACCAATGACTCATCTCCTTGAGAAAAATACTCCGTTCATCTTCTCTGATGAATGTATTCAAGCTTTTCAAACGCTAAAGAAAAAACTTACCGAAGCTCCAATCTTGATGGCCCCCGACTGGGACCTACCCTTTGAGCTTATGTGCGATGCAACCGACTTTGCCATAGGTGCAGTCTTGGGGCAACATCATGAAAAACACTTTAGGCCTATACACTATGCTAGTAAAACAATGATAGAAGCGTCATCTATTTGCAGACACGAGGCATATTTTTCCTCCAACATCCTTTCTAATACGTTTCAAGCCTCAATTGGACACCTCCACTTGACCGCTTATTGAGGGTGATAAGCGGTAGCAAGATGATGAGGACCACATAACTGACATTACTTTAGTAAACTGATCATTACAAAAATAGGTCCCACGATCGCTTAAAATAGCTCTAGTGTTTCCGAATCGGTCAAATAGAGACTCAAAAACTTTACTATAACTCCTAGCATCATTTGTTGGGGAGCGCCATTGCTTCAACCATTTCGAAAGATAATTCAACGGCAACGAGGAGTTTTATTCCCATGTGAAGACGGAAATGGTCCCATGAAATCAATACCCCATACATCAAAGATTTCACAAACTTGAATAGTGTTTTGAGGCATCTCATCTCATTGTGAAATTTTGCCTTGTTTTTGACATGTATCACAAGATTTGATCATCGCATGGGCATCTCGATATATGGTAGGCCAAAATAAACCGGCATCAAATACTTTTCAAGCGATGAGATGCACAATGGTGATGGACCCCGGTTGGTCCCTTCATGACAAGCCTAAGAATTTCAATAGCTCTAGCCCATGCACACATCGTCGAATGAGTTTGATCCGCACAAATACAAAAAAGATAGGGATCGTCCCAGAAATAATGTTTAACGTCCTTGAAAAACTTCTTATTTTGTTGAGTCGTCATTCCTTTGATGACAAAAATCCCCGCATGGTAATTTGCATAGTCGATGATTGTTGATATTGAAGACGACATCATGGACCCAGTGATGCAATGCACAACCCTTCCCAGCCATTCGGGTTTCTCTCAAAAGAAACTTGTCTCATTTGTCACGGAGATACACACGTTATCTATTGACATCTCACTCCGAGATTGTTGATATTGAATAGGTGGCAGTCTGCTCCAGCCTCCGATTACTAAAACCAAAGTGCACAAATCGAGTCTAGAGCCAGAAGAGATCAAAGTATAAATCTCATTAGGACACAATGTCAAAATACACTTGTTGAACACCATAAAGTTCACAAGTTGTAACAAAGAGTCCTACGCATTATCCTTGAGATCTTGCCAGAACATCCGAGTGATACTTAAGTATTCACAGTGAAGATGGAAATCCTGCTTGAGCCAACATCAAACAAGCTCTTGGTAGGTGACTTGCAAGATTCTACATGAATCGAGCTTGTGCTAACTGGATATCGATTTTGGTCCAGTAAATGAATTGACGACTAAATCAGAAAGATAGTAACTATCTGATTCACTCTTACCGTGTTGTCTGCTTTGAGACGTTCCGGTAATGAGAACTAGCAAGCATGGTGAATCTAATACATCTGTGTTAGAAGATCCTACGCTTTGAGCTGGAAACCCTGTCAAGGAGATTCTTTGAATCTACCTGATCACAGGTATAGTATTTATACTATAAAACGGGAAACCGGAGGTTAATGCAACCGAAGTCAAGATGAATGACAAAGCCATATTCATCTTTTATTGCTAACTGTCTTATTTCAGGTTTAGACGACGGTGTTGCAGCCTCATTCCAGCGAAGTCGGATTCATAAACCACATGCTCATACTCAAGCTTTCAAAGTCAATCATTCAACGTCAAGATAGTTGATTCTAATCTTCCCCACCATCAAAGAGCCTCAAAGTCAAATAAAGAATCATCAATTGGGGAGATTGTTAGACTTATAATCACATATGTCAAACAAGAATGTAACAAGTATGAGCATGTTGGTCAAGAGCACAAGTTGATCAAGGAAGTCAAATCAAGATGATTCATGTCAAGGAGATGATGCAAGATAACGATCTCAAGAACTCAAAGTCAAAAGATAAAGGCTCAAGATCAAGATCACAAAGCATGAATGAACAAAGCCATTACAAACAAGACAAGACCAAAACAAGGCAAAGCATAAACGTCAAAAGTGATATCTTCAACGTCATCGGTGGTACGGAGGAGTTTGAAGAAAGAGACCTCAACATTGGGGGAGATTGTTAGCCTTAATTATATTAAGTCAAACGAGAATGTTATCGGTCTTACAAAGTCAAACTAGGTCTTGTATTGTAATAGGCTAGTCGGGTTCAACGGGCTTGGTTTGTAATCTAATATTGTCCGTGTTTCGGGCTCAAAGCCCAAGATATGCCAAGCCCGGCCCAAGTAGAAAGCCCATTCGCCTACTACTTGGCATTGGGTATAAAAGGACCCTCTCCACACATGGAGAGGGTGTTGGTTACCATTTGCATAGTTTGTGTGTGTGTGTAATCTTCCACCTCTCTAGTTTTCTCTCTAATAAATCTTCCAACTTTTCTCTTATCTCTTTTCTACTTTTTTGCTTATTGGTATAGCTTATGTTGTGAAATGGATTAAGCTTTTGGGATAACACCATAGTTGTTGTAATTTATTATACACCCAAGAGAAAGAGAGAATCCCAAACACTTATGTGAGGTGCTAGTATATACTTTCCGAGCTTTTAATTACGAGGACTAGAAGTTTGTTTCATAAACTGCTTTTAAAGATTAGGTTAAATGCTCCCAATATTGCTATTGTCTAGGTAGAAAAGCCCATTTGCGTTAGGACAAGCAAATCCCAAGTGTATGGTATTTGATGAGGTGTCATTTTATAGATTTTTTGAGGTCATTAAACCTCCTAAATCATGCAAATATAGCTAAATTATGGGCTTAATAATTTGTTTTTGTATTTTTAGCACTTGGATGTCTTTTGGAGGAAATACACGTGACTTGGGCTTAGACCGAACTAGACAGGACCGAACTAGACAGAACCGATCTAGCTAAGGACCGAACTAGTAACTTCATTGAGAACCGAACCAGTGAACCGATCTAGCTAAGGACCGAACTAGTAACTTCTTTGAGAACCGAACCAGTGAACCGATCTAGCTAAGGACCGAACTAGTAAATTCATTGAGAACCGAACCAGTGCACCGAACTAGCAGAGGACCGAACTAGTAATTTTTATTTTATTTTACGGTTTCTTCTTGATTTTGTAAAATCCCGCGAAAGATAAAATTTTTTTCTCGGTTTTAATCACAGATTTGTAAAATCCCGTAAACGTTAATCAATTTCAATCCACAACAACAATCACTTTACCTACTTAAGATCCGATATCCATTCACAACATCACAATGTCAAATACCAATACCAATTTGCAAACTCAAACATCAAGTGTTCTTCAGAATGACACAGTTTCTTCGTGTTCAATTTCTAACATTCAAGAGAAGACACAACTTTCAAGAAGTAGATGCATGCACAGTCTTAAAGAAATCAAGTCTCTATTTAAGTTTCTCTCAGAAACTTTACAAGACTATGGCACGATGCCTATCTTCAAGAGAACGTTCTCTCAAGACTTGGATTTACTAGAACAACATCTTACTAAAGATATACTTTCTAGGACTGATTGCACAACTACTTTGACTAATCTCAGAACAAAGTTTGAAAATGCTTTCAATTCAGAATTCGAAGAGCGTATGAGGAAATATACACGATACAATGCTCAATCCTTCAATGATGCAATGATCTGTACCATAGATTCCATTCGGAAATACATGCTTGAGATAATTCTTCATCAACAACGGACTCTACATTTGTTGAAACAAAAGACGTTGATGCAGACACAAGAAGATCATTCAAATCAAAACAAGCATTGAATTCTGATTCATTGAAAGTTTATTTAGTTGTCAAAACAAACTCTTGTTCTGAGAAAAGAAGACAGTAATTCAATACTGCATCAACAATCAGCAAGGATGCAGCTTGAATTCTGACCCACAAGCATGTTTCATGCAATCAAATACAAGGATGTCAAAGCAAAAGAAAAGTGCATGGTAATATTTTTCGATCTCTTCTTTCACACCTTCAAGTTCTTTCAACAGATGGACTTTAAGAGGCTCACTCGCATCGAACATGGATTCAAACGGGCATTCATGTCACTCTTTGGTCAAGATGTTGATACTTTCACAAGAACAATGCTCCTCAACGATAGCTTAACTATCAAAGCAACTTGACAAAGTGATTTCAGAAGATGGATCCATGCAGCCTTTTGGGTGGTAGAAACAACCAGTTCTAAAAGTTCATCGATTCAAAGTTTACTTGGATTATGACAGTCAAATGACAGACAAGTACTTTGTTGAATTACACTAGAATCGAGGTTAAACAATTCAGAGATACACTACTCCAACACCTGGGTAATGTTAAGAAGTCCGTTGCTGAAAGAACACGTCATCAAAGACAGTATGAAAGAAGGGTGAATAAAAGACAGATGCAGACGCAAGAGAGTAAGATTGATACGGGTAAAGCATTGAATGCTAATTTGGTTGACCACAAGAAAGCTTAGGACAGACTCAACAGTGCAAGATGACAACAGCAGGTCAGGGAATGATACAGATGCTGACGATGCATATATCAGACCCATTTATGATGAAGAGCCAATGGCTGAGGTACAATTGATGCTGGGATGTAATATCTTTGCTATCGGACAACAGCATACTGAGCAACCTAAACATTAATGAAGGTAGGGTTGACCAGTATCCTGAAACATGTCAAGTTAAAAGTCCTATGCTTGATTCATCACCTGATAACCAGACAACTGAATACTCAAAATATTACTCGCGTTGAAATTATTTGCTCAATAGACAGTTGCCCAATTTCAAAAAGTTTTTCAAGATATGGAAGCACATTGCTTTGTCTCGAACATAAATATCAAATCAATCTTTAAAAATCTGGGCAAAAACGTGGTTCAAATTTTGAATGAAAACAAGTTAATAATCCACGATTGTGAAAGGAAATTGATGTGCTTGAAACAATGAACATCGAATTAGAACATAGTGTGGCTACATTACGTAAGGAAAATGAGACTTTGAAACAGCATTACAAAGATTTGTATGATTCTATTAAAATCACGAGATCTAAGACTACAGAACAGACAACATCTTTGCTTGCTAGTAATACTGAATTAAAAGCTCAGATTCAGGAAAAGGTTTTTGCAATTGCTGCTTTAAAAAATGACTTAAGGAAGTTAAAAGGAAATAGTGTAGATACTAAGTTTGATAAAACATCAGTCTTGGGGAAACCGGTGTTACCATCACTAAGAAACCAATCAGTTGTTAGACAACCGAATGCGTTTAAATCTGAAAGGGCTCAAATGTCAAAACAACGGTTTGCCTCCCAAGTTGATGTGAATAAGAATTTGTCAAAACCAGTCACTCAACATTATTTGCCTAAGAAAACAGAATCCGCCTTTGCAAAACCTGATCACGTGATTGCATCTAGCTCATCTAGGAATAGTTCTAAGAACATGCCAAGATTTAGTTCAAATGACATGGTTCATAATCACTATCTAATGAAAGATAGGAAAAAAGACAACAAGAAGAGATAGGGACACTCCAAAATAAGTGTGAGCCTTCATGTAGAATTTTCTAAGACTGTTGATGGTAGCAAACAAAACGTGGAGCAACAATTCAAACATCTAGGGAGTTTGCATGTATTAAAGATACTCGCGTTATGATTAACGGTGTGCCAAAGCAGATCACTCTAAGAGTTCTAGTTCGTTCTCAGTTCTCAAACAAAATTTGTTTGTTTCTCTACATGTCAATATAGTGTGTCTTTAATGCAAATCATGATGCTTGTATAACAAAATTCCTGAAGGAAGTAAATTCTCGTATATATTCATTCCCATAAGACACAAAACAGTAACAAAACCTGTAGATCCAAAAAAAAGCAGTCATACTCAGAAACCTGGTAGGCAGATCTTTACAGGACATAGGTTTTCTCCTAATAAGACTTCCGCTGTGTATGAGAAAACATCTCCTAGATCTGATCTTAGGTGGAAACCCACGGGTAGAATTTTCAAATCTGTTGGTCTTAGGTGGATTCCTACAGGAAAGTTATTCGACTCTTGCACAAGCAAGGTTGACAGTGAACCCCCACATGGTTCAAATGTAGATATCCCTAATATTCATGAATGCAAACAAACTCTGGATGTAAGTGCAGGTACATCAATCAATGTTCAGAAGGAACAAAGTCTTGATTTAAGTGCAGGTACCTTATGTAATGTCAACAAGGAAAATCTCAGAGTATGGCTGCTGAAAAAGCTGATATCTCAGAAACCATTGTCAAAGTGGATTCACAGATGATGATACAGAAAAATGACGTTTGATCACAACAGATCAAGCCTCGAACCTCAATGTCAAATGACGTTTGAACAAAACGGTTCAAGCCTCGCACCACAGTGTCAACAGAAGTTCATCAAGCAGCTGAGACAGTAACAACGTCAAATGAGCTGGATTTGCTATTCGGTCCTTTGTTCGACGAATATTTCAATGGAGAAAATCAAGTTGTTTTAAAGTCTTCCGCTGTCACTACTACTGATGCATCAAATAAACGTCAACAACAACCTGATTCAACTTCATCCACTTCCACTCTAGCTACAACTGTCACTGCTAATGGAAACTTCGATTTGTAAATATTTTTATTATCTCTTTATTTTTGATTTATAAAAATTTTGAAAAAGAAAATACAAAAATATAAAACCAACAAAAAGAAAATAGAAAAATATAAAACCTAGAAAAACAAAATATAAAATCAGAAAAATTTCAAAAATACCAAAAAGAATCTTCTCGACATGTCTCTTGGAATCGATAACATTTACGTACCTAGAAATGTTGATTAACATCGACACGGGCGTGTAAATGAAGTTCGAGCGAGAGTTTCAAATGCTTTCAAAACATGTCATTTCTAAATTTTTCTCTATGACTTATGTACATTTCAGTGCATAACTCGGTCTCGAATGTAACAGGGAAGTGTACGCTTCAGTGCGCTTACTCTAAAATAGAAGAGAAGTCTTCTATCATGTTTTTAAAATCGTTGAACACAATTTTTCAAAAAGAACTTTCAATGTCAAAATTGTCTACAATATAATTTGTGGTATTTTTTCTATAAAAAGTGGTATTTGTTAAAATTGTGTGTTCAACACTCCCTTCCTCGAATAATTTTCTGAGGGGGAGCTTTTTAAAACAAAGCCTTTTAATGTGTTGGGTACATCTCATAAATGTCAATTTTATGTATCCAAACACATTTTGTGAAATAAAATGTGGAAACTTATAATGTCAATTATTAATATACACTGTTCACTAAGGCATCTCACTCCGTCTTCAACATTTTGTGGTGTCATATCAATTTTTCATTCCAATGTCAAGTTTTAATAAATATTGGTATCCCACATATACTGTTGAAGGGGAGCAATCGGAAAATGAATTCATGCTATATCGTGGTATAATTTTTCTCCCCATGGAATTTTTCATGTCAAATTTTAATCATTTGGTATTTTAAATACTAAGTGTTTTATTATTTAAAATAAGGGGAGAAAATGTGATTAAAATATGTTATAGATGAATGTGATCTTTAAGACTCTAAGTGCAACTCTTTCCTTCATGTGCTAAACAATTTCAAATCTTGGAGCACATGTGTAGGGGGAGTATTTGAAAATAACAATGTCAAAAAATGGTTTTATGGTTCGATCTTTATACCCAACAACCTATTAATTTCACGACGATTCTGAAGTCATAAGGTGGTTAGGTTAGGTATAAGTCCTACGATCCAACCAGAACCAGAGGGATCTACCCAAGGACACTCCATAGTTAGAAATAGCAGTCCTTAGGTATGATTGGAGAAGAATGTGTATAAGGGAAGAATGCCGACTAAGATTGAGCTAACACTGGAACAATCACAACAAGGTGTTAGTAATGACGTCTTGGTAAGCATTGAAGGGGTTGAAGAATGAAAAAGAAATGTATGGATAAAGGGTGAAAAGAAAGAAGCACTCCTTACACCTTAGGCAGAAACCGGGTCAATACATAATCTATCAAAATCACAAAGATGATTTTTGATATTGAAGACGACATCATGGACCCAGTGATGCAATGCACAACCCTTCCCAGCCATTCGGGTTTCTCTCAAAAGAAACTTGTCTCATTTGTCACGGAGATACACACGTTATCTATTGACATCTCACTTCGAGATTGTTGATATTGAATAGGTGGCAGTCTGCTCCAGCCTTCGATTACTAAAACCAAAGTGCACAAATCGAGTCTAGAGCCAGAAGAGATCAAATTATAAATCTCATTAGGACACAATGTCAAAATTACTCTTTTGGAACACCATAAGTTCACAAGTTATAAAAAGAGTCCTACGCATTATCCTTGAGATCTTGCCAGAACATCTGAGTGATACTTAAGTATTCACAGTGAAGATGGAAATCCTGCTTGAGCCAACATCAAACAAGCTCTTGGTAGGTGACTTGCAAGATTCTATATGAATCAAGCTTGTGATAACTGGATATCAATTTTGGTCCAGTAAATGAATTGACGACTCAATCAGAAAGATAGTAACTATCTGATTCACTCTTACCGTGTTGTCTGCTTTGAGACGTTCCGGTAATGAGAACTAGCAAGCATGGTGAATCTAATACATCTGTGTTAGAAGATCCTACGCTTTGAGCTGGAAACCCTGTCAAGGAGATTCTTTGAATCTACCTGATCACAGGTATAGTATTTATACTATAAAATGGGTAACCGGAGGTTAATGCAACCGAAGTCAAGATGAATGACAAAGCCATATTCATCTTTTATTGCTAACTGTCTTATTTCAGGTTTAGACGACGGTGTTGCAGCCTCATTCCAGCGAAGTCGGATTCATAAACCACATGCTCATACTCAAGCTTCAAAAAATCAATCGTTCAACATCAAGACAGTTGTTTCTTAATCTTCCCCACTATCAAAAGAGCTCTCAAAGTCAAAGAAAGGAATATCAATTGGGACGAGATTGTTAGACTTATAATCATATATGTCAAACAAGAATGTAACAAGTATGAGCATGTTGGTCAAGAGCACAAGTTGATCAAGGAAGTCAAATCAAGATGATTCATGTCAAGGAGATGATGCAAGATAACGATCTCAAGAACTCAAAGTCAAAAGATAAAGGCTCAAGATCAAGATCACAAAGCATGAATGAACAAGCCTTTACAAAACACAGACTAAGACCAAAACAAGGAAAAGCATAAACGTCAAAAGTCATATCTTCAACGTCATCGGTGGTACGGAGGAGTTTGAAGAAAGAGACCTCAACATTGGGGGAGATTGTTAGCCTTAATTATATTAAGTCAAACATGAATGTTATCGGTCTTACAAAGTCAAACTAGGTCTTGTATTGTAATAGGCTAGTCGGGTTCAACGGGCTTGGTTTGTAATCTAATATTGTCCGTGTTTCGGGCTCAAAGCCCAAGATATGCCAAGCCCGGCCCAAGTAGAAAGCCCATTCGCCTACTACTTGGCATTGGGTATAAAAGGACCCTCTCCACACATGGAGAGGGTGTTGGTTACCATTTGCATAGTTTGTGTGTGTGTGTGTAATCTTCCATCTCTAGTTTTCTCTCTAATAAATCTTCCAACTTCTCTTATCTCTTTTCTACTATTTTGCTTATTGGTATAGCTTATGTTGTGAAATGGATTAAGCTTTTGGGATAACATAATTCATTCTCTTCATTAGCAACAACGGTTATTCCTCCTTTCTTGAGAACACAATTCACTGGACTAACCCATGGGCTGTCGGAGATCGGGTAAATCATACCGGCATCAAGAAGTTTTAAGACCTCCTTTTTTATTACCTCGTGAATTTTTGGGTTAACCCGTCTTTGACTTTGAACCGTGGGTTTGTAATCATCCTCCATCAAGATTTTGTGTGTACAAAAACGAGGGTCGATACCCTTGATGTCGGTGATTTTCCAAGCAATGGCCCGTTTATGAGATTTAAGCACCTTTAAGAGAGCATCTTTTTCATCATTTTTTAAACCTTTTGCAATAATTACTGGTAACTTGTCGTTTTCTTCCAAGTAAGCATATTCCAAGTGAGACGGTAAATCTTTTAACTCTAATTCCGGAGGCTCTTCAATTGAAGATTTTGCCTTGGTAATTTCACTTTGTTTAAGGTCCATCGGAGGAAGTTGAAACGGGTCATTATTTAACAATTTTTCGATCAAACAAATATCTTCCTCCGGATTGCAATCGGCGTAATCAATTTCCGGTGAAATCGAATCGTCCTTAAGATAAGCTTCGATTTCTTCCAAAATGAATTCGGAAGTAAACGGCTCAGACGTCGGGGTGGGATTGCCACCCGAAGAAAATCCTAGCAATTCTGGAGCATACTCCTCACAAACTGCATCAATGATGTCAATTCGGTTTACCGACTTATCATTTGTAGAGGAGTATCTCGTGGTTTGATCTAGATTAAAAGTGACGGCTTCGTTATCAACCCCTAAGGGTTATTTCTTCTCCATAAACATAAATAAAAGCACGACCGATCCTTAAAAAGGATCTCCCAAGTATGAGAGGTACTCGAGGATCAGCTTTGAAATCAACAACAATAAAGTCAGTAGGAAAATGAAATTTCCCAACTTTGACAAAAACGTCTTCAGCGAGTCCTTTAGGATAAGTAATAGATCGGTCCGCTAATTCTAAAGTCATTCGAGTTGGTGTAAGTTCAGGTTAAGAAAGCTTTTTCCAAATAGAAAGGGGCATAAGATTTATGCTTGCGCCAAGATCGGCCAAGGCGTAACATACATCCATTCCCGGGAAATTACATGGAATAAGAAACTTGCCGGGATCTCCAAGCTTTTCGGGAAGCTTTTTGAGGAGCATTGCCGAGCAATTCTCATTCAATGGTATCTTAGCTAACTCAAGCAACTTTTCCTTATTCATGAGCAAACTCTTAATCGTAGGAGAAAATCTTGGCATCAAAAGTAAAGCATCCGCGAAACTTATGTCAAAACGCAAATCTTGAAACATTTGAAAAATCTTCTCATTTTGATTCGAAGCTTTGTCACGAGACTTTTCTTGATTAAGTCGAGAAGGATATGGAATATTTGGCTTAGGTAAATTCTTCGGAACATCGGGTTCCGGAATGGGAGTGGTTTTAGGCAAATTATTCGGAACATCGGATTCCAGAATGGAAATGGGGATAACCGGAGGTGGGATGTGAGCGGTACTTCTTTGGAAATTAGATTTCTCCTTATCCGTTGTCTCCTCAGTTTCTCGTTCCACTACCTTTTTAGGAGAAGGATTAGTAGGAATCGAGGGTCCCTCGTAAGCAACACCACTTCGAGTAGTGATCGCTTTCATCTCACCCTTCGGGTTTGGAATGGTATTACTCGGAAGAGTACCCGAAGTTGAGGCTTGGTTCTGAAACAATCCACATATAATGTTTTGCAAATTATTTTGAAATGTAGTTTGTTGATTCATCATGACGGCTTGTTGAGATTTTATCGTGTTTTGAATTTCATTCTTAAGGTCTCCTTTCAACGAGTTGATTTGATTTTGCATGTTTCTCAACATTTGATCGTTATTTCTCTTGTAACTCGAAAAATCATTTGAAATCTCTTGTTGAACTTGATTATTAGGCACTTGAAAAGGTTGGTTTTGAAATCCTTGGTTTTGAAAATTCGGAGCATGATTATTTTGAGCTTGAAAACCTTGATTACCATGAAAATTATTTCCCCGATTAAAATTATTCCCTTGACCTTGATTTTGACTAAACCTATTTTGACCATTATTTTGCACCGGAGCAAAACCTGGTGGTGCCATTTGATTACTAACACGGTTCGGAGGGTTAACTTGATTGTAAGTACCCGTAGTCGCACAAACACTAGCTTGATTGTTATCGGTAGCCAGACAATTATACCAAGAATGGGCACCACCACAAGTAACGCAAGTTTCCTCAACCGCTTTAACCAGAGCGGGAGTGACAACTTTTTTAGAAACAATCTCAACTAAGGTCGAAAGTTGGTCTGCAAGCTTATCAATTCTCTCATCCGTCTTACTATCACTTTCCCTAGAAGTCGTATTCATCCTAGAAGCATTTGGTTTGTTTCGTGAATAACGCACTTTTGATTTATTCTCAATTATATTCAAAGCCTCTCTAGTCGTTTTACTCAAAAGATTTCCACCCGCCGCGGCATTTAAGGAGTCTTGATCGTTGTCGTTTAACCCGTTATAAAAGGTATCAACTTGAGTTAACTCCGTAAATCCGTGGTGAGGACAAGCTCTAAGCATTTCCTTAAATCGTTCCCACGCTTCACTAAAAGACTCATCAAATTTTTGGGTAAATCGAGAGATTTTATTCTTTAAGTGAGTCATTTTCGAGGGAGGGAAAAATTGATTCACAAATTTGGTTACGAGATCCTCCCAAGTCAAGATCGAATTAGGAGGTTCTTTCTCGTACCAAGTTTTAGCAGCCCCCTCGAGTGAATATGGAAACATCATTAGCTTAATCACATCGTTTGACACATTCCTAAATCGTAGAGTCGAGGTAATCCTTTTGAAACTATTGATATGAGCATGAGGATTTTCGTTCTCTAAACCGTGAAACGGGTTCGCTTGAACCAATTGAAGCAAATTTGTTTTAATCTCAAAATGATCCGCATTAATTTCCGGTAAAACGATAGCTTCTCCGTACCCTTCCGTGGGTGCTCAGAGTAGCTCTTCCATTGTACGTTCCGCCATTGGTGTAATGATAGTACGAAGCTCGGGTTCGACTATGTTTGGAGCACGTCCTTTATTTCGACGTCTCGGAATGGTTACGTTTGAATTATTTGGAAAATCGAAATTTTGAGTTTGCATGCACTAAACAAACAAATGAAATGATAAAAGAAATAAGAAAAGGAAATATTTTTGTTTACCGAATAATCAACAAACTTAGGGTAACTCTCTTAAGTAAAATAAATTTTACAAAAGAGGTGCGCCTTTTTCGTAAGTGACACAAAACGGTAAAAAAAATTATCTTAGGTTCGGGAACTTATTGATAGATAATACCTCAGTTGAAGGTATTATTTGTTGGTGTTCTTTTACCAACTTGGTTATTTTTTAATTATTTTTTTAATGAATTCACAAGAAAATCGAAAAATCCAGAAGAGCAAATATTTTTGTATTTTTCTTATTATTAATCTTCTATTTATACTAAAAAGAAAAGAAAAATATTTTTTACTTTTTATATTTTAAATTTTTTTTGTATTTTTGATTTTCTAAAAAACTTAACTTTCGAAGACGAAAGGTTCTTCAAATCACGATCAACAAATGCAAACGAAGGAATCTTAATCACAAATCCCCGGCAACGGCGCCAAAAATTGATCTTTGAAAATCAATTTATAATATACGTATAATATATAAGTATAAAGAGAATTACTAAAAATCCTTGAGGACAAAGATTAGTAGCAATTTCTACACACGTTTTAACCGGTAAGTGATTACCGGGTCGTTTTCCCAAAGATTTATGAAATTGAGACCACGTTTGTTATTTGGACAATGATTTGAATTGGTTCGAAGATGATTTGTTTTCTAAAATCCTAAAAGTGAGCAAATAAAGGAACAATTAAACCTAACTTTAATAACGGGAAATTAAACTTTAACTAAATATGTAAAACGGGAATCCTAAACGGGACCTAACAAAAAACTAAATTATCAAAATTAAGACTAAAATGATCTTTTTGGTTTTTATAAGTTTTAATTGACTAAAAAGCTAAGGCAAAGAAAACTAGACCAAAAACGAAGGTGTTTAAAGCTAAAAACGTGAAGAAAACAAGAACGGGAATCAATCCCGTTCTTTAAAAATCGAAATTTTGCAATTTAAATCCTACGAACGCAAATCTAATTTTCCTAAGTCCTAAATGTTAAAAGAAAATTTTCTAAAAAAGAATTATATTTTTTTGACTTTTTTATAATTTTTTTATGAATTAAAAATGATTTTAACAAAATTAAATGTTTAAAAATACTAAACTATTTATAAAAATCCTGAAAAAATTACGAAAAATAGCTTGAACAATGAGGAATCTAGGAAAAATGAGCTTAGAAACACAGCTTATCGAATAAGCTGTGAAATAAGCCAAAAATGGCTTATAAGCTTAAATGCCTAAAATGTGTATAAAGCATTAAATGTGCAAATATAGAACGAAAAAGACCCCAGGGCGAGATGGTTAGTGTGTTGGTGTGTTGTGTTATAAAAAGGTCGAGGAAGGTAGAGGTCCAGGGTTCGAGCCTTGCTCACCTTGGATTTCCCTTCTTCCCTTTTTTATTTTTAGAAAAACTTTAAAAAACAAACTTATAGAAAAGCTGAAATTAAGCAATTTTAATAAAAACAACTATTTTTGAAAAGCACTAAATAAGCTCAAAAATGAGCTGAAAACAAACAGATTGTATAAAACTTCTTTTTGAACTTTTATGAAAACTTAAGCAACTAAGAAGCTAAAATAAGCTATGACCTAGCAAAATAAGCAACTTTTAAACTAAACCTAGCCTAATAAGCTAATATGAAAATAAATGAGCAAATAATACAGGCAAGAATGAGCTCAAATAAGCACAGCAGTACTAACTCTTAAAACTGCTTCTACTATATGACTTAATAAGCTAAGGGCAAACTAAGATAAGCTAAAACTAACTTAATCCTAAACTTAATAAACTAATCTAACCTGGAAATAAGCATAAAGAAGTAAGCCATAAGCTGAGGATTCAAAATAAGCACTTAGAGAACAACTGAAAACCAAACAGTCCTTAAGGGGAATTTGAGCGTATTTTCCAATAAGCTAAAAGATCCTTATTGAATTTTGGTTTATTCAAACTTAAAGTATACCTTACAAAGTTCATAAAACAGCTTTTGAAACATAGTTTGAAAATCAAATGAACAAGAAAAAGCTATTTGAAAATTGCTATTTTACTCAGATCACACCGAGTTTTTTTTCCTTTTGACTTAAAAAGACAAAATGCTTATTTTGGGCTCAAAAACAGATAGCTTAATGAACTTTTTAAGAGAAAATAAGCTAAAGTAGATTGAGAGTGACCTAAAAACAACTTGTGCTCTGAATTTTAAATCCTAATAACAACTTTTAACCTCTAATATTTAATCCTAAAAATGGCTGAAGGACTGTTTTTCTATCTGATGTAGTATGCACAAAAGTGTGACCAAAGCTTAAGAACCTTAAGTGCAGGTTAAGATACTTGGTTTAGACACTTTGAAATCACCAAAACAAACTAAACAAAAGCATTAACAACAACTAGGACAGATTAGAGCTAAATATGCAGAAGAGATAGAACTTAGGCTAATAAAACTAACAATCTACTAATAATTTTTAAAAAGTCTTGATTAAACCTACTAACAACTCTAAATCCTGAATTTATAAACCTATTAATGTGATTTAGAATTGATCCAAAAGGCCAAATGGCTTATGACAGTACTAACTCTAGTTAGTACTGTCAATAACCAAACACCCCTTTAAATCACAAAATCCCATTTTAAGCTTATGAATAAGAGATTTAAAGATCAAGTTGCAAATACCAGATTATTACAAGCTTAAAACAGACCTATTGAACATTTTTCAATAAGCAAATAAGCACTAACAACCAACTAATACACTATGCTAATATTTTTGGACTTTTTGACAGATTTTATAGAAATTTAAAGCAAACTTAAGATCTAACAATCTAACAAACACAATAAGCATAAAACTACTAAAATGAGCATTAATAAGCAAGTTTAAACAGTTAATAAGCAAATCTAAACAATCAATAAGAAAATCTAAGCTAGTAAGAACAGTTTAACTAGAAAATTTAAAATGACAAAAGGTAAATGATGCAGAACCTGAAATCCTAGCGAAACAAGGATTGTTTGCTCAATAAGTGCTTATGTAAACAGCTTATAGCTTATAGCTATAAGCAAAACCAATTCCTAATCTATCTTAATCCTTGACCTTCAAGGACTATTACCCAACTTGATCATTCAGCAGCCATCAAATTCCAAGGGATGATCAAGTTTAAAAGAGAGATTTTAGTAGCTTGAGCTTATAAAATCGTAATAAGAGCTTTTTTATTCATTTAGCAAGTAAGTAGAAAACAGATTTTAACAAAGGAGATTTAATAGAAAACAACTTTTATTAATAACTAATATTGAGTACAAATCGTTGGAAAGGAAATTACAATAAACTAAAATCCATAAGCTGAAATTACATAAGAAATAAGCTAAATTACAAGCTACTATAAAACTACTCCTAGATATCTTGCTGTGAGTGAAGAGGTCTAGTATTTATAGCTGAGAGAGAAGCTTCTAGGTCTCTCAACATGCTCCTCCAAGCTTTGATCTCGTCCCTTCCTTTAATGCCAATCATTGGATCCTTTGTTTAAGCCGTTGGATCAAATAAGTGAGCACACGGATTGCCAGCGTGGCAATCCGTGTGTCAGAGTACTTGTGCTTCTTTAGCAGAGGATTTAGTGTAAAATTTCTATTCCTTGTGTGTTTCCTTGACTCCACGTGCCATACCCTTGTCCCTTCTTGACCAATCATGAGCTCTTATGACGTTTCCTTTTGCTAACATGTAACATAGCACTCGAATCTTTTAGCCATGTCATTAATTTCATTTTACCCTTTGATTTGATGCGAGGTTAAACTGAAGAAGATGATGAATAGTAAAAAATGGGATTTCCCGCTTTTTTTTATAACTTTGTTGACCCGGGGTGTTAATTTGGGCTCGGGTTTATGGTAAAAGGATTGGGCCGGGTGTTTGGGCCACGGTTAAAAGGGTTTAGTTATAAAGGGATAACGACCGTTATCTCTTTAATAAAAAGGAGATAACGGTGTTAGGGTTTAGGGACTTTTGGTGAAATTGGTTTT
This sequence comes from Tanacetum coccineum, assembly GCA_026074375.1. Taxonomy (NCBI): domain Eukaryota; kingdom Viridiplantae; phylum Streptophyta; class Magnoliopsida; order Asterales; family Asteraceae; genus Tanacetum; species Tanacetum coccineum. The sequence goes on from BQNB010011224.1 coordinate 79,164, forward strand.
AACATTAAGGGTATTTTGGGTATTTTCAAGTGTTTTGTCTTCTTGTGGTTGACCAATGTTGACCAAGGATTGACTATGTTGACCATTGATAGCAATCTTCCGGCTCTTTTGTACTCTATCCGTTCTCGTGTTCGTGTTTGTCCGGTTTTGACCATTTCCTTGTGATATTTGCATTATCCGTACCTACACATCACAAATGACAAAACAAGCAATATTCAAGCATAATTTGCACAATTTGTTCATTTTAAGGCCATTTTTGATATATAAAGGATATGTGATTTCTCACATATCATGAACCAACCAAGCACTTGCAAGAATCCTTGATGCACTCCTATTACCCTTTTAAATCAGCCCCTAACCTTGTGAATAATAATCTTGAAGATGAATTACCAAGAACAATAAACCAAACTCAAACCAACAATCAAAACCCCTAATAAACCTCAATCCACCTTACAATAATACCATGTAATAACCCCTCTAATATACCCATGAACTCTGCCCCTAACTCTC